>JAOEHI010000008.1:2779110-2813217 GCA_025447815.1 Percopsis transmontana | reverse complement strand
ACCCAGATAAATATATATATATATATATATATATATATATATATATATATATATATATATATACACACACACACCCACATATATATATATACACACACACACACACACAATATTCCTCCCTGCCCCACAGACCTGAGGTGGAGCTCAGAGCGGGCACAGCCACTGGGGTTGACGGGCAGGTCGTCCTCCTGGCTGGACTGTTTGAAGAAGCGGAAGGTGTGGCGCTGACAGCGGCGCGCCCCTTGGAGCTGCTCCACCAGGAACACCACCGCGTCGTGAACCAGGCCCAGCATGCGCGCGCCGGTCATCCCCAGGAAGGTCAGCTGTTTTAGCCTGGCGATGGCCCGTGCCTCCTGGACCCCGTCTAGCACTGCTCTCCAGGCCACTAATGGGAGGGGGGGGGGGGAACAAATGGACGACAATCAACAACGCTTTGAGAAAGCATAAAAAAGGAAAGAATTCCAGAATAAGTGTTTTTTAAAGAATGCTACATTGAGTTAGCGTCAGTGTTTTTCCCCTCAAAAAGGGCTTACCCTCAATACTGTCTGCTTCTGCACTGAATCCATCATCACTGGTTATTTGGAATAGTAGGTGTGGCTGATCTCTGTTGGGGGAGCCTTCCTCATCCTCGTCAGATGGCAGCGGCTCATCATCCGAGCTAGAAGCAGCGCCTTAAAGATACACAAAGGATTTCTTAAACACACATTCTTATGGTCCCAGACATCCCAACATCATTCGATGATTAAACTAAAACAGCCAAAACCAATATGGTTAAAGTGTTAACACCGGCATTACCCGAGTACTTCTTCCAGTCAGTAATTGTGCTGTTTCCCACAGCTTCCCAGCCTTGTTTTCCTGAGTCAACCCGAGACAATGACCAGCGGTCCAGTGAGCCAGACCTGCAGGTTACAGATAAACCAAATAGGAAATAAATCTTAATTTTACCGGCATCAAACAAAACCTTAAAAAAATCTTGACGAATTCTCCTTCTCCAAAAAAGCACAGCCAGCAATTCATGTTTTAACAACGCAGTCATCTGCGAGTCTTCTTTGACACAGACGAAAAATACCCATGACATATGACAAATAAATCACAAGGGCAGACTACTGCATGAGAGGAAAAATGAATAAAATCTCACCCTGAACCGTCTGAGTCGCTGAGACATTCCTCTTTCAAATTATCCAGATTTAACACCCCTTTCACTGTCGGAGTCTTGATGCGGACCCCTGAAGCCCTGCTGGAGACAGTAGGAGCAGGGGCTCTGTGACGCTCCTCTCTGTTAACAGGAGGTTCCGGCTCCAGAAAGTCAACTTTGGACTTTTTTGTTACAATGCGATCTGAAAGAGAAGACACTCTTTTCATGCGGACATGAGTGCGAGGGCGAGAAGTCAGTGGCGGTGGCGGTGATGCTGGCTTGGCAGGAGGCTCCGGTTCGATTAAGAGGCCAGGAGGAAGCACCAGGGAAGACGGGTTAAGTGCTCTCGGCCCGCCCAACTTGGGGGTATAGTTGCTAGCCATTGCTTCATTGATAATAGCTTGGGCAGTTTCAGCGGGAGTCATTGGAGGGTTTGAAGTACATGCAGCAGGAGGCACTGAGGGGTTCGCTGTTTTGGACTTCCTGGACGCAGTAGGTTCTTTCTTCTTCCTCGGTTTCTTCATCTCAGGAATCCCACTGTCCGCTGAGGTTTTCGAATTCTTCCTTGGCTTTTTTACTTTAACAGACGCCATCGCTCCATTGCTATTGTGGGTGAGCAGCTGCGTTATAGTGGATGGATTCTGAACTACAGGAGTTAGCATCTGAGGAACCGTTGTTGCCATGTTGGCCACAGGGCCTGGAGTACCCAGGTTACCAGCCGCTGCCAACGTAGCAGAAAGTGCATTGCTCTGCAAAAGGCTGGCTATCTGAGTGACGCAGTTGTAGGAGGGAGAGCTAGGAGTGGGCAGCTGGAAAGTATTACTCTCTGGGTTCTTCACAAAGATCTGGCCAAGCCGGTTCACAAGCAGGACGTGGGGCGTAGGATCGACGTTGGGACCTCCCACCTCTTTCACAGTAAGTATGGCATGGCCGGGGAGAGCCTGGTGTACCATTGGCTGTTGAGGCTCTAAAGCTGGCCTAGGAGTAGCAAAATTTATAGAGATAGTGTGACCAGACGAAGCTTCCTTCTGCAGAGATGAAGAACTGTATCCATTTATCATGATAGGGGCTGAGGTGGGCTGGACCGTAGAAAGAATAGTTGGGACCTGTGTGGACACCCCTGCAGGGACAGATGATATCGAAGGAGATGATGAAACAATGGTAATTGCTGTAGAACCCAAAGCTTGCATTTGGTTTGAATACATGGGTACAGACACAGCTCCATAAGATCCTACAGGATGGCTGATACTGGACGTAGCTGACAGCAGTGGATCATTTTGAGGGGCTACAGTCAATGGCATTTGAGTTGCATCTCCATCTGGACTGAGGGTTGTTAGTTTGGTACAAAAGGTCTCCATGGTGTTTGGATCTTGGGAGTGTGTCACTGGCTGAAGTGTAATACTTGTCAGAGGGGCTTGGTTGAAACCAGAAAAAGGAGGATTCATCTGCAAATGATCAACAACAACTGAGGAGGGATTGGGCACATCGTTGGACATGAGAGACGAGGGCTGCAGGAGTTCCAACAGGGAACCCTGAGTACTGTCAGCAGAATTGGCCAACGACGGTTGTGTTATATTGGTAGCTAAATGGTTCATGTACACTGTTGATCCATCAGTGGATGATACAAAGTGACCGCTGTGTGGCTCCAAGAAAATGGGTTTAGGTGCTTCATACTGCTGTGTCTCCATGGATGGGCTTGCTAGCAGGGGAACCAACTCTGTGTAACCTGTGCCAGGAGAGGCAGGCTCACACCTTTCCAAGACAAAAGGTGTCCCTGAGGTCAATTCTAAACTAGAACCCTGAAATAAGTCTTCCTGATATGTGGTTTCAGACACCTTTGCAATGTTCAAAATAGGCAGTGACTCAGGGGCAGCTGACATTGACTCCTGGTGGATCAATGGTACTTCAAAAGGAGAAGTGCGGCTTTTTTGTGGTTTTAATGGCAAAGCTGCAGAAGTCTGTGGAGGAGCAAGGCATACATTATCTTCATTTAACTGCATGGGGTCATCGTCTTTGGGTGGGTGCCGGGGAAGACTCCTTGTATGGGTTTGGATGGCAGATGATATGGCAACTGATGAAGACCCAGTGAGGTTTTCAATAGACATCGGCTCGAGGACAGGACTCGAAGTTTCTGAGTCATTGAGCATATTAAGATTTTGTGCTGGAATCTGAGCTTGACTAGAAGCCTTAACCTTCTGCGGGTCATCACTGGTGGCTACGCTGGTATCACTCTCTGTACCGTCATCTACACCATCCAGCTGGGGAATGGGGCAGGAAGAAGGGGAGGAAGGAGGCTCTGCTTTATCTCTTTTGCTGGGACAGCTGACTATTGTTCTTGAGAAGTCAAAATAGTGTTCCATATCCTCATCAGACGATGTGTTCCCCAAGTCATGCGTGGTTGACGCTGCCGACCGCGGACGAGTCACAATGGGTGTCTTCCTTTTGTGTATTTCTCGGGTCCTCCCCCAAAATTCATCCCCCTCCACCACAATCTGGCTCCCACAGTTCATCGCCACGCCTTCATTTAGCAGTGTCTCTTCAATCTCTATTTCAGTCTTGAGCTCAGAACCCAGAGTCATGACTGGCCCAAAGTGGAAGTCTGGGTCTTTGTGATGGGCCGAGTCTCTTAATGGAGATGTACCGTTTGCAGTGGAAGCATCTTGAGGATCTGGGGAAGCCAAGAAGTTGTGTGGTACCTCCACAGAATCTGGCTGGCTCAAATCGAACGTTAACCGGGGTCTGTGGGAGTGCTGCATGGGTAACGGAAATGAAAGGCTCGGGGAGGGTAAGCTCCCACCACCGTCTTGCCATGAGGGATGAGGAAACAACGCTGAGGTAGAATGCGCCATTGTATTCCCCGGGCATCGGGCAGAGGAAGTGCTCCGGCCTCCGATGGGGCGTGCTGATGGAGAGGTTAGCAGGTTGTCAGTAGCACCAAGTGGGAACAGTGGAGAAGTTGGGAGGGAGGACTTTCCAGCGCGGAGAGTGATTGGCCCAGCGAGCTGTCCGAGGGGAGGGGGTGAAATGTGACTGCGGAGGCCTGGTGTCTGGGAGTGGGGGCTGTGGCGACGAGGTCTGCGTGTCTCCTCCAGATCACTTATTGTTAGTATGTGGTGGGGTTTAGACTGGATTACTCCTGCGGGAAACAAAATTAAAATGGAGGTCTGAGACTTCAGTAGGGAGACAATCACCAAAAGATTTTTATTTTTTATTAAATCAGAAACGAATAAACTAGTGGGAAAGGAATTTAAAAACTCCGGTACCTGGTGACGGCAAAGGACGTGACATGCCTCCAGCTGGTCTTCTAGGGACTTTTGGCCTCGCTCCATGTTCAGGTTTAGGGAGTGGGGATGGGTTGTTTAATTGTGCCTCGGTGGGGGGTTGGGATTCAAGAACGTTGTCTCCTCGGGCTTCAGGTTCTAACAAAAGGTCAAATAAAAAACAAACAACAATCATGTAATCCTTTTCCTGTAAAGTTGCCATGATAATAATTATTCAGTACAGTAACCAATCCGATTCAGCACACACACACACCTGCTGGGGGACAGGGGCTGTGAACAATAGTGTGATTCTCTCCTTGGTTAGGCATTTCCTCGACAGGGTTCTCGGGGACAGGGGGTCGGACTTCCCGCACTGTACATGTATACCTACAACGGCGTGAAGGATTTACTGTACTCCAGTACCAGCGAGAGCACCTCAAGGGGAAAGAAATTAGGAAAGAGTGTTGTAAAAAAAAAAGCGCCTGATTTGACATTCCTAGCATGCTGTATGTAATGAACGTAAAAAATGTTACTGAAACTTACTGAAAGCCTACAGGAAACAGCTTTCCTTTGACAGCTGAAAGCTCCGTCAGCCCACCTAGCGTATCGATGTGCAAGGAGCCTGTAAAAAGGGGGGCGTCGTATTTACATTATGAAATATCAACTAAAAGAGTATGGCTCTGGTTCTAAACGGTTGAGTAGGCAACCCAGCTTTACAAACAAAGACATGTACCGATTATCATGTTGATAGATTCTGGTTCCAGCCCAGTTAAGAACTTCCGGCGGAGACTGATGCCTTCAAAGTCCACGTACACCCTGCGATTCACCTCAAAGCCTTGACCGGTTATTGTCTAAATGTGGGGAGGGACGACACAAAGGCTTTAGGATACGAACGACACTCAACATTTCAACATCCAAGAAGCCAACACGTTTGGAAGCACATCCAATAAGTTTTAAAGCACAGTGTTTACTTTGCCACTGATGAGCTGCCTGTGCTTGTGGCAATACACCTTCTTGTCGTCTTGGAAGACACAGTGCCGGGATCGGGCGCACATGAAGTGGTAGTTACTTTGACAGGAGGTGAGGCAGCAGCCCACTGTGGCGCCAGTCTGGTTGCAGCGTTCACATCGCTGAAGAGAGGCGATTCAGATAGAAACAGGACATTAGAGCGGATCGGGAGGCATTTCTACCAAACGCAGAAAGCTCACACAAGATTTGAATTACAAAATGTCTTAGGACAATTGAGTCTAATTCTAATGCGAGTTAGGAACCGACCATGAGGCGACCCCTCGTGACAGCACTGTGTACGTGTAGCAGGGAACCGTTGTCCTCTTCGAACACCTCAGCTGACCACAAACAGCAGTTGACATGGGCCCATTCATTCTGACCCAAGTACAGCAGCCGGCCAGCTTCCTGTATTGCAGAAGAATTATAGCTTGACGTATTTATTTGCCCTTGCAAAGGAAACTCTAAGCAGGATGTAGTGACCCTTAATAAGGCTTTTGCAATTGATTGCATCCAGATGTCACATATTATACATAAACAAAATAATTGCTCCCAAACTTAATAGGAAATAGTTTTGTTAAATTAAATCTGCACCAAATTGACGTGTGTATCCCTCTAACCTAATAAAAGTCAAGTACAAAAAAAACAAGGAGTATTTGACGCTTCATTTACATTGGGTTTGGCGTCCCCATATTTTTGGCACAACGAGCACTGCCTCTCATCATCCTTGGACCATCCTGTGTCCAGATCAGCTTTCGATAAACGCCCTCTTTTCCCTGTGTGGATATACACACAATTTTTAAACAGACATTTTAGAAGAAAATAGGAAGGCTAACAAACGCATTAAAGTCCTTAAAAAGTCAAGTGGACAATTTAAGCCCACATTAAGTCATGCCACAGTCCTAAGCGTGACGTTAGGTTTTAGCAGCTGCATTATTTAGATCTGCTTTGTAGGTAAGGATTTAATCTGAAGTAGTTTTGTCTTTGCATTACCTTTGAATTTCAGCCTGACAGCCCTGCTGGTCTTGAGGTGGTTACTGCTAGCTGGCTCACTGGACAATGGCGAGGTCATCTCCTCCTGTTTAACCTCTAAGGTGTGTATGTCGTTGTCCCGCAGGACCCCTAGTGGAGATCTGGACCGTTGCTCCTCTCTCTCCCTCCACTGGGCGTACACATGTTCAGTTGTAGGTGGCTGAACAGCTTGAGACAGCATTCCCCTGTGTTGAAACGTAAGTCAGTGGATATACTGTATATTAAGGTAGCCTATACCGGCTCTTCTTCTTTGGAAACAGACAAGGAGAACCATTGTCCATTAGGAATAGGACCACAAACATAAATTATAGGTTACATGTGGTAGGATACATGAGTGTTGTAGCTAGGATAAAATCCTGTTTACCACAAGTAAACAGGATAACAAATTAGCATATACAATTTATATAAAAAAGCTAAGTGGAAACTCTATTACTCACATCGGTAAGTCTTTGGTGCAAGGTTCCCACACTTTAGGGTCTTGACTGTTGAACCAATTGAATACCTCTTCGAGAAGCTGCAGGGATAAAGCACAGTGGCTAGTACTTAGTGCCAACACCACACACCAAGGCCAAAGGCACAGCTGTTTATCATATTGGAGCTCAGAAATTTCCCATCTCTCCGTTCAAATGTATCAAACACACTTAAACTTACAAGAAATTGCTTTAATCTTTCCAGAGAGAATCTAATACAATAGAAGTAGATGTCATAATTTCAAAAGAAAACTGCTATAAAAAGGAACAGCTGTAAAAACCATAAACACCTTCAAGTAGTAAGAGCGTGCCAGGGCGGTGGGTCTCTGCTCCTCAGGGAGATGTCCCTCCTTCTCCAGCCTCCTCCGCACAACATGCACCACATCCTCGTGGAATGTTTTCTACACAGACAATGGCTCTTATACAGCAGCTCCCACCGGCATCGTAACCCCCCATGTCTTTCCTCAGTGTCTGAATCCAGGCAAAAATAAACTTGAAATGTAGGTAGGACTCACCAATGTAGTGTAAAGGCCTTTGTCAAACTTCTTGCCCACCGCTCTGAGGTCACAGGCTGGCCGGCCATCTACTCCGCTGTCAGGGTCCACAGAGTTTTCACACTGCAGGACACAACAGAAAGTCAATTTTATATTTTTATTTATTTATATATATATATATATATATATATACACATACATACACACACACACACACACACACACACACACACACACACACACACACACAGGCTCTCCATTTTCTATTTTGGAGAGGAGGCTGTGGATCTCCTACCTGTGAACAGGTGACCAGGTGCTGGGTGAGAGTGGATGAAAGCAGGCAAGCTAAAACCTTCTCCACCCCGGCCCTGAGCTCAATGTAGAGGAGCTCTCTCCAGGCACTGGGCTGGGTCACACTGCACGGCCGACAGGAGTACACAACGCTCTCTGGCAAGCTGGACAGGATCTCATACAGGTCATCTGCAATGAGTTCACACAAAGAATGCTTTGAAGAAGTGTTTAAACCCCTCTAATTGATTATATATTGAACGATATGTTGTTGGATTTTCCTCTGACAAATGTTCAATATACCACAGAAAATAATAATAAATAATAGGCAAATTAAATAAGCCCCATGCCCTCGCACCACAACCCGCACCCATTGAATTTCATAAATGCAACAGGCAACAAGGCTACTTACCAAGACGGTTACGAAAGAGAGTTGGCAATTTACCAAATGCCAAATGTTATTTGCTTTTATATTTATGTCAATAGCATTTACAGAACAGTAAGTAAAAGCGGTACAGAGGGTTGAAAAGAGGATCACATGGTTAATACACTACGGTGCAAGGTTATACTTGTTATCTTTAAGCAGGTGAGTAATGTGATATGTAGGCGAGCAAAGGAAATGACTAAGTATCATCATCTGAGTATCAGTCATTTCCAAAATCAACAGCACTATGTATTTCAACAAATGTTTGCCTTGTTAGAAAGGTTTACCGTGCCTCTTTACCGGAGGCTTGTGTGGTTTTGTTAGTTAGCCAATGACTAGTGCATGTGTTAGCTAGCTGATGAATAGCGCGTTTGTTACGTAAAAACTGAAGAGAAGAGTTACCTGTTAAGTCCTCACACTTGGCGTGCACCCAATGGTTACATGTCCCACACTGCATCATCTGACTGTCATAGTCATTGTCCTCGTAGCATTTGAAGCAGATGGGGCAGTAGTTGCCTTTAGATGGAGACAAGTAGAGGAGAAGAAGTAGCTTAACAGAGGTCCAGGCGTGTGAAGCAGTTCAGCCATGGCTTCAGAAAATGTTAAACTTATTTTTTTTTTAAAGAACTATATAAAAATATTAAAAATAAAAAAGGGTCTGTAATGTGTTCTGCATCCAAAAAGAAGAAGAAAAAACACACCCAGCATGACCTAAGGTTTGGCCCTTACCCTGGTCAAAGAGGTTTGAGCAGCCTAGACAGAGCCCTTTGTCATGGTTCCAGTCTGTGTCCCAACTCTTCCCTGGTGTGACGCCACAGCTTTTGCATCTGATGCACGTCATACACACCTGCACAGAAACCAATAATCTATGTACCCCACCCTTCTATCTCCAACACATAACCAGTAACACCGGACCCTTTTGCATAGCTTACCCAAGCCTTCCTCTTCTTGTTGTATTTGGGGTAGTTGGGCCCAAGACATGAAGTGTGATAACAGTTCTGGCAACGCTCACACTCCAACAATGGCTGAGAAAAGCAGATCATCTTAAATTATCGCCCAGACTACTTGAAACTTTGAAAGTGGGACAAAATGTGTCACAACAGTGGAACACAAACTTTTTTTATCCCATTGTAAAAATAACTCATTCAGAGCCACTTCTTTGACACAGGGAGAGATAATAACATGCACAAATATAGAAATAACCCTCAACACATTTGAAACAAATGTAAGCAGGTTTTATTAAAAGATACAAAACTAGATTAAAAATAACCATGATAACCCCCACACAGTACCTTTGAGTGCTTGTTTTTCCTGCCACACACATTACAGAACTTGCAGCGGCGACAGCACCAGTTTTCCTTGTTTTCGTCGGACGGGCGCTCTAATGGCTCAAGGCAAAACCAGTGGAAGGGCTCACAGCACACTTGGCAATAGAGCATCTGCCAAAGGTGACAAAGGAACAAGTGGGACAAAAAATGTAAAATTACTGTAGTTTGTACTACAGTTAACACTCTTTCCCCTAGTTAAATCAAAAAAGTGTTGAATTGTGTTTCATATGATTACACTGACTCAGATATTGCAAAGTCATAGTTTCACTCACAGAATCAATTGGGTACATACAACCTTAGCGTTAAAAAGATAGTTTACAAAGGAGAAAGGGGGGGGTGGTAGCGTTCTTAATGTCTTACTGTCTGAAGTGCAACTAAATATACTGTGGCAAACGTTTACCTCATGCTGGCCTTTACTGGCACAAAGAAGGCAGACACAAGGTGGCATGGGGGGCGCAGAGGTCAGTATGCTAAGACCACCCATCATCCAGACGTTCTCAAGGGTACAGTCCTCCTGAACCAGACACAAAATGGGCACACACACAGAGAGACGCTCAGAAAACAGCTTGCAAGCTGAAAAACACTTAACCCCATACTGCACAGCGCTGCCCTCAGGCAAAGGAAAGCCGCGTTTCCAGTAAATGTAATTTTTATCACGTACCGTGTGCAGTACAGCGTTAAAAGAAAAAAAAAAAAAAAACTATTTTCCCCTCCTTATCTGTTATTACTATCTAGTAAGAGCCTGACAAGATTTTGGAAGAAACAGTTCAACACTGACCCCTAGTGGGCAGTAGAAAAAAGGACATAACCAAGATTTACGGTGAAGATGAATATTCTCATTTCACTTCTACCCAACAGATTATTATCACACACCTATAAAATAATCATATATATTTAAGACATGGTACCATGATGCTGATGACAGGTACATGATGCATATTTATTAAAAATAGGCTAGCGAATATTAGTAACATGGTTGCACTGCTAGCTTCTTGTAGGAGTGAGCCCTGATCTACTATTACGTATACATGGTCAATTCCATGGTCAAGTATGGGTATTCTCAAACCTTAAAGTCCACTCTGATCTTGTGAGTCGGTTCAGAAGGCTCCCTGTCTCTCTGCTCAAACCCATGAGCCAAGGCAGCCAGCACACTGGGAGGAGTCTGCTCACACGGGCCCTGGCATTAAAAGAAAGACAGAGGGAGGGAATGACAGAGAGGAAGGGGAAGAGAGAGAGAGAGGGGGAAAGAGAGAGAGGGAGGGGAAGAGAGAGAGGGGGAAAGAGGGAGGGGAAGAGAGAGAGGGGGAAAGAGAGAGAGGGAGGGAAAGACAGAGAGGAAGGGGAAGGGAAAGAGAGAGGGGGAAAGAGAGAGAGGAAGGGAAAGACAGAGAGGCCGGTGACTAGAGTGCATATATGACCTGAGTCTAACCATCTCTAATTTTGTCATTAATTCAATATTGTAAAATGTAACATTGCTGAAATTTTTCGCAATCTAACCCCAACCACCTAAATGATAGTGTGAATATCCTTATAGGTACATAAAGCCAAGATTGTGTGATAAAAGAACGTACCTTCTCAGCTCTTCGCCGGTTGGATGGTCCACGGTGTGAGCTGGACCTGCGATGCCTGATTTCATCATCAGAGATGTCCCCAAGGAATCCATCCAGTGACACAAAGTCTTTGTGGGGGAACAAACAGAAAAAGACAGTTTATTTACATTCATGAAAATGTGTTCCCCCATGTGAGATGTGTGTATACAGTTTGACACACATCCTGATATGACAACGCTACCTTGACTGAAACGGGATCCCAGGCCTCTCCTCCTGGCTGGTGAGGTTGAGCTTGAAACAGCTTTGAGGTCCGGATCAGAATCGTAGTCCAACAGGTCAAAGTAGATGCGGGGCTTCACAACGCGCTTGGGCTGCTTCCTGACAGACGGACTCTGGCTGTCGCCTGGGAGACCAGAGGGCGACCCCGTGGCTCCCTCGTCCCCTTCGTCGTTACTTGAATTCCCCCCGTTAATAGAAGAGCGCCTGCGCTTCGGACCTGGCAGGAAAGATGAAAGGGTGAAGATGGCACACTGAAAGTCATATGGTGGAGTGTCCCACTTGTAGGGTCGACGAGGTGTCACCTTTGGGGACTGTTCTGACACTTAGGCGCCGTGCTTTCCTCTCCTCAATCTGATCACACCTCTTGTACCTAAAAATGCAACAAAACAAAAATAAATATATATATCTATACATTTTTCACTTTGCATAGCAGTAAAACGTCCAACTAAAGCAGAAAGTACAACTTACACACAGCACTGTCGCTTGGTGTTGGGTCCGCCAAACTTGGGTTTGTCGAGGCAGTTCATGCACTCGCCACAGTCGTCTTCTGTGTTGCAACCCTTGCAGATGCCGCACCGCCGGGAGCGGTAGCCGAACGGGCCGAGGCCTTTCCGCTTCGGAAAGGCAGCCGGCTTCTTGACCTTGGTGACCTTCTGGTCTGACAGCGCGGGGCTGTCTGACTCGGAGGGAGACCCCACGTCTGCGGCGACAAACGTAGAGAAGCAGGAACATTTACACTGGTCTTTACAATCAAACGGTGCTCCATCAGCAAGGTCCGTCAACGTAGGTAATCGTAGACAAAATAAGAATTAAAATGACCTGTAATCGCCCAAACTAAAATGACATTTTAAGTTGCGTGTGAGAAAGTGTATAACATTTTACGCTTGGAATAGACACATTCTTTCCGCAGATGTTTACGGTGCCCGGGGAGCGCGGTGTCAACGAGATTGTAGCAGAGGAGAAGAAGCATCGACAAGGCATTCGGAGAAAAAGTGCACCTTTAGTAATGGCCGAGGGGGAAATCCCTGTCCGCTCGTGGAGCGGGAGAGCGCTGAGCCTGGGGATGTCATCGGGTACCAGGGCCCGAGGCTGGCCCAGCACCACGGCCGCGGCGCGGCACACGTGCTTTATGCGTGGACCGCCTGCTCTACGGAACTCCTGGCACAGGGGAGACAGATGCTGCGGCTGAAAGACACAAACAGACAATGGACATTATTAGCTAGGGCTGGGAGAGCAGGGATAAGACTGGGCCAGTGGTCCATAAGATGGGCCAGGCACCAGGCACTCGTGAGGAAATGGACCAGAGAATACGTTGGGGACAGAGAGGAGAGCTGGTGGCAAGCTGTACCGATGGGGGTGACTATGTGTGTGTAGCTGTACCGTACTCCTATGTGTGCCACGGTTGTTTGTTTATTTTGCACATTGTCATTAAACATTTAGTAGACATCATTGTTCAAAATTAGTCGGTAGAACATATAAAAGACACACCTGGCTGTACCGCGAGTTTTCCCTTTCTGAAAAGGAGACTCACCGTGGTTTGTGAAGGCTTAATTTATTGCTTGTTGACCTGCATTATAAGCTCATTGAAAAGCAGGAGGAAAATTATATGTTTCTCAAAACCAACAACTAAAGATGCTGGGAAACGTCATTATAATAAATAAAAGACAATAATAAAGATAAATAATAAATAAAGTCTAGGTTGAAAATTGCTAAACTATTGCTTTAATATGCGTACCACCAAAGAAAGTTGAAATGACATGATATAATTTTAACATAGCCTCAGCTCCTAGAGTTGGTCAAATCATGTGCTTCCGATTAACACGTAAACACTGGGAGTGTGCCTTCTACTTAAACACATTTTCCCCAAGAGAAGGATTTCATGGTGAACGGGCATGAAACACTAATTCTTCAGGTATTATGCATGTATACACTACATACGGAAATACCCTGCTCAAAACGTCAGGTTTTAAAACACTAATAGGAATGATACTAGATTGTAAACGCCACCATGTTAACCCTTAGTGAAAGTAAGAGCAAGATACGTGTTATTTTTAAGGAATTATTTCTGTTTTCGACTGATTAGTGCACTCACTTGTCCCTGTGACGCTTCAGTCTTGACTGGCACGTCAGGATCGACCTGCTCCTGTTTTTTTCTCCTCCGTCTCTTAGAGGTCACATCTCTGGTGCCAGGTGGGCCAGATAAAAGCTGTAGGATTTGCATACAAATCTGAAATTACTAAAGGCTTCAGGAAAGCCACAAAGCACATTAAAATGTTCAAAACACCGGTGTAACCAATCTACTATGAACGGATCGTATTGGTTATTATAGAGCAGGTTCAACAAAAACAATACAAATATACACAATTACTTATTTGTACATGAAATAAATGAGCGGAACCGTACCCCAGAATTCTTGAGCTGTTTCTGCTGGTCAATTTTAATGAGCTGGACCTTGGCTTTCTTGAGGAGGTTAAACATTCTTTTATTTGCACCAGTGAGGCGCACTCTCTGAGAAGCTCCCTTCTCCTCTGGCTCAAAGCGTTCACCTTCGACAGTTGTGCCCAGCTTCAGCTTCTCTGTTTTGTTCAGAATGCAACAGATTTGCCAACTGTTTAGCAATGACATTTGTGCAATTGATTAAATACACAGGATCAGCAATAACACTATATATTATAGATATTGTGAATTGAATTTGCTTACCTGAACAAATTGCGGTTTTGGTCTCATCTTTCCCAGTCAAGTCCTCCTGCTCACCATATTTTAGTGCAAGGAGCTTTGAGTTAGTCCTGACACAAACAGATACTTTTCTCACCACTCCAGGGCTATCGAGATCTTCTATCTTGAGCTTGGATTTTCCTTTTTCTGTTTTTGTGTTCCGTTGCCTGAGGCTAATGCTCTCAACCTCATCATCAAGCCCTTCAGCTAAATCAACAAGAGGCAGGGCAGGTTTACTGACACTGTTGTCCATCACGGTTGTCTTTCTGCCCAACGGGACGACTTGGTGTAACTTCTTCAACCTTTTGAAAATCTTGAGGTGAGCCATTTGTTTATTTAACTTAGCAGGGATTCTCTTTTTCTGAAGGACTGGAAGGTCGGTAGATGGGCGGGAGGCAATGTCAAAGGAATTAGATAAAAACATGTTCTCAAACTTGTTCTCTGGAGTTTTGTCCAGTGTATAGACCTCCTCGCTGGACTCCCCTGGCACATGCCACTTAAAACTGGGGTTCCTCAGAAGAGACCTCCTTTTTTCAGTTTTTTTCTCAGAGAATAAGCTCTCCGTTACGTCAGTGTTATTATCTAGATCCTGAGTAGAAAACAGATTAACATCCAATTGAGCTTCACTTAATAAGTCCTCATCATCTGGCAAGACCGGCGACATCTCTCGGTCGGTGCCGTCATCTCGTCTCGCCTTTATTGGCCGTGCTTGAAAGCCTAGCTGCAAACCCTTTTTTGGGGAGGCTCTTCTCGGTAAAACCGACATGCCAGCATCGTCCATAAACCTTTGTGGGGTCTTAATCACCCGTGAGGACCTGGCACTTACAACAGGCATGATGAAGTGCTTTATGTTTTTGAGGAACTTTGATTTACCAGATGGGGTCTCTAGCACATTTGATTGAGTTTGATCAACCAGTGTGTCTGTTTCTTCCTGCTTCAAACTTGATTTGTCAAGCTCCATTCCTACCACAAGCTTAGCCATTTTTTTAGCTCGTGCTCTTGGCCTTTTAGACCCAAGGAAATGAAGGCCTGTTTTTTTTCTTTTGTACCTTTTGTGTACTCCAATAAGCTTTGAGCTTTGAGGAGGTGTGGATGCTGCCACTGGGGCAGAATGATCAACTTCATCCTCAACATTTTCAGGCAAGGCCGTCTGAGCAAGCTTCAGTTCTCTGGCCCTGTGCCTTTGTTTTTGTCGTTGTCCAATTAAACTTTTTCTCCTCTTTTTTCCTTGTCGGAACGGTCTCTTTTGTAGATAGGACTTTTTGGGGCCGCTAGCTGGCTTCTCTAACGCCAAAGGCTCCTGACAATCTATTAAATGAATGTCTGTCTCCTCCTTTACCACAGACAGAATGTCCTCTTCCCTCACAGACACCTCCTCTACTTTGCTCTCGTGCTTGCTGCTCTCCATAACAGCTGCTGGAGTGTCTTTAACCTCAGGTTGAGCCTCATCACCTGCCACAGGTGCCGTGTCAGGTTCACCTGTGGACGGCTCCGTGACCGCCTCCGCAGCCACAGTGACTTTGGGAAGCTCTGCGACTGACTCTGCGGCCACAGCGACTTCAGGAAAGACAGCTGACTTCTTTCTTACAGCAGACTTCTTTCTCACTGAAAGATTTGTTTTCTGTCTCCTAGTCCTCCTTGGTTTGGAAGGCACGTGCAGATGTTTGGCCTCTTTAGTTTGTGGGTCTGCCTCAAACGATTGTGTCTGTGGAGGAACTTCAGCCGGCACCAATGACGGATCTTCAGAAATCGCTGAAGGATCTTCATTAGCCTGTGACTCTTTATGGGGCAGTTCTGAGGAGACTTCAGCCAGAGACTCAGAAGAGGCTCCAGGGGCGACAAGTGAGCAGGAATCTTTAGTTGATACCTCGGTAAAATCATCAACCTGCACCGGCAGTTTATCTTTAGCTTCTGTGTATTTTTTAAGCCTCCGCCTTGGAGTCGTCAAGGGTATATTTTGTGGTGAAGCAAGGCCCACTACTCTTCTTCTTAGTCTGGCAGTTGGTGCAACTTTTGAATCATCAATAGCTTTTTCCTCGCCAACTACACTTGAATGTTTACTGATATCCTCTTTCTCTTCTGGCCTAGGACTAACCTGCTGAATTAAAAACGATGGCTTTGAGCTTTTATGTTTACCAGGAGAGGAGACTTTTTTAATTTGAAGTGGTGGAATTTTTCCAAAATCTGTTTTAGAGGTATCTTGTGGATGCGACTGTGTTATATGTTCCACCTCAACTTCTACCTGTAAAGTTGACTGGTCCTCAAATGACCCATTAGTCTGGCTTTTGGAGCACTTGTCATTATTATCTGGGTTAATCTCAGAATTTTCTACTCTTGTTTTTTGTTCTATGCCTTTCGACAACATAATGCCACTGGTGTCAGAGATAGAGGACTGATCCACTTCCTTCACAGTCTTGTTGGTGTCCGTTACTTTGACAGTGTTTTCAGCAACATGGCTTCCTCCCTTTACCAATGTTAGAGTCCAGACAAACTTGTGCCGCTTTTTCTTCCGAGAGGACTTCTTTCCACTTGACTGCGCATCATATTTGGGGTTTCTGATTCTAAACAACTTTATACCTGGCACCCCATCTTTCGAAGTCAGGCTGTCATTGGTATCAATAGCTAGTTTATTAGGCTCTATGGATGATTTATTACTGATTTCTGGCACAGAAGGATCCTTATTCAACCTTTTGCTTTGCCTGCGACCATCCTTTCTAGTCAACGGTTTGACTCTCTCTGCCCTTGAAGCTTTTAAAGTTGATTCTGTCGGAGCACCTTCACTCGTATTCAGATTTTCTCTTTCAGTTACACCATCAGGGACTCTTTTAGAGGGTTGGTGAGCGTCTCTACTTCTGGGAACCACCAATTTATCAACTTCAGTGCATTTCTTAGCCATATTTTCTCTCTGCTTCATTTTCTTTACGCTACTTTTTGGCTCTGGGAACATACAGTCTGGTGCAGTGTCCGGCTGGCCTGCGGCTTTTTGGTCCTCCACTTCAGCTTTGGCGTCGGCCTCCTGAACAGACATTGCAGGCTTTGAGGCAGATCTGCCACGTCTCCTGACAGTTGTTTTACCCCCACCTTCATCCACTGCACCATGTCCCTCATCATGTGGCGCAGTTTTTAATTTGACATGAGCACTTGAAATCTGATCGCCTTGGATTTCTTTAGCTTGAGGCTGATTTGGAATTTCTTTGATCTTCAACTTCTTCACAGATTTCTTATTCGGGTCCTTTTCCTTTTTCACTTTCTGTTTGGCCACCAACTTAATAGTAATCCTAGGGGTTGTTGAAGATGCTCCGTTTTTGGTGGACGGTCTCTCCTTAGTGTTTTTTCCTCTTGAACCTTTCCTGATATCCTTTGCAGGCTCAGTGTCAGGAGATAAACTGTGATCTTCCTGCATGGATTTTACATCGTTCCCGGAATCCAAAGAGGTAATCCCCGTTTCCACTGTTGGATTATCAACCGGTGGCTTCTCTCTTTGCGGTTTAGATTTTGTGTTGACAGAATCCCCTAGAAAAACAAATTCAAAATCTTCACCCCATTTGAACATAGAATTTTCCTACAAACTTGCGTTTTGTTTGTACTCATTTTAAAAGTACTGTTGAATTATATCCAGTATGTGTTGTTCAGCAGCCTTACCTTTAGAAGGGTTTTGTCGGGACCGTAAGGGTCCTTTGTAGCCTTTTTTCTCAGCTTCAAATCCTCTGAAGTCATCTCCCTAAACAACACCAACAAGTAATTAACATAAGAAGCCTATCCCCATCCCAATGAGGCTGTGCCCTCAATAAAGACGATACTTACAATTTTTAGTCTATATGCTTTATTGACTATGCTAAACTTATCAAAACATATTTCTAAATGTGCAAACAACACATATCATCCAATTTTAATTACAGTGTAATATGAGATAATTATAATCATTTAGTAAATTTAGCACTTACTGTTAATAACTGAATGGCCAGTGAAAAGCTTTTTCTTAACAAAAATCTCTACACCACACAGTACAGATTATACAAAATAATATAAAATGCAGACAATATTACAAACAAATCATGCACAGTTATTTTTTTCATTCTCACGTCATCCAAACAAAATATTATTAAATGTATCTGGTTAAGAAGAAATATTATTTATCAGGGATACAGGGTGTAGATGCACGTAAATATCTCTTTAAATTATTAGTTATGCGGCAAAATGACGTGGATATATGGCTAAACAAGACGGGGTTTGGTTTCAAACTCCCTGTGACAACTTCATTGGTAACGGGTACAAACTGCGCATGTAATAAAGCTAAATGTAGTAACTTCACAGAAAAGTTATGTAAAGTCGAACTTGCGGCTACTACCGTACCACACATCTGGACGATTCCCTCGATTCCAATTACACTAGTCACCAATGCTTACAAATGAACCCTGCACATTTTATAACAAGAAGCATGTAGAGTACATGTTACAAGATCATACTCTTGCATTAAGGTTGTATTCTATCAACAGTCCATGCGTAATGACCTGGTCACACTTATGCACCACCATCATACCTGGCATACAGGAAAACATTAGCTTGTAACTAACGTTAGCCCTTCCCCCTCCGGTTGATTCAATTCAACAATTTCAAAGTTATGACTGCTGAAATTGTGAATTGTACCATATATGTCGCAGTGGTAACGTGATTGTTATTAGTGTTCGTTTTATAGACTATACAAATACCACCTTACGCATCTGCACAGCGGAGAAAGGCAAGACAGCTAGCATTAGCCGCAGCGCTGGGGAGACTGTCGCTAGCCTTCGCCTTCTTTGTGTTAGCTAGCGCTAGCGGTTAATGGCAATGAACGGGCCCTAGATGAAATAATTACGATCAATGTTTACAAGTTGACTTCCTCACAAACTGGCTTATTATAATGATCCTATATTTACATCATTACTGGAATAAAGCTTCAAACGAAAGATTCTGCAAATATCTTAAAAGATAATACGCAACTTATTTTGCTTCCAGATTCAATGCATGTTCTGTTACGATCATGCATTAAATGCCCCGATTTGGAGTTGGAACATACGAACCTGCCCTATGCTAACGTTAGTTAGCATGTTTGTTATCTGAACAAGCCCGCGGCTCAAATCAACGTTAGCTAGTTAGCGAATGATATTGACATTTCTCATAGGTACTAAGAACTCATTGTATTACATGCAGTACTCACTCATACACATTTCCCGGTCACACAAAATGTTATGAATGAAATAAAGATACTAACTCCTGAGTCGGTTTGGGACCTCACCTCTTCACTCCCACTCGAGCTGTATCCAGCCTGCCCAAGGCTCTTGTGGTTCGCTTCTATCCCGAGTAAGCGCAAGTGAGACTGGTCTTCGTTTAACGAAAGGACCAGGTTTGTGGGCCTTGGGCCTCCGATGCTCACATCATCAGCTTCTGTCCCTGATCGCCCGAGTTGCCATCGCTTCTCAGAGCGCAAACGACTGCGAGACGACCAAGGCCGACCGGGGAAACGACCCCTGGCCGCAGCGGTACCACCTTGGCCCCCTACGGCAGCCGCGGTTGCTGATCCGCATCCCGCTGCCGCCATCATTGCTTCAACAACAACACCGATTGCTAGCAGTTCGAGGAGAGACAAGAGGGAAGGCGCGAGATGGGAGGGGAAACGGCAATGCTACAAGGGAAATTGAGTATTTCTATGGCAAACACAAGACTACATACAATGGTTTTTAAATCTTTCGGAGTTTTCAACACAACGCCAGAGGGCGATACATTCAAAAAACCCTTCTCATTATTATGTGACCAAACTGTACATACCGGTACATACATTTTAGACCATACATGTGCTTTATATGCGTATAACATATGCGTATAACACAAACTTTTTTTTTAAATACTTGTAAAAATTTAAGGTGTTTGGTTGGAATGATACATGCACATGAAAGGTAGATAACCCCTATTCAAAGCTCATTGGGTTTATTCATAATCATTATGTGTGATGGTAGGCTAATTGTTTTTTTATTGATTTTTTGAACAGGTGAAAAAAAAGGTGAGCTATAGCTGGGGTGGGGAGTACAGAATCGGGAGAGAACACATTTCCACAAAGACAAGGGACTTTTAAATTGCTTAATTTAAATCTAACGTAAAATCTAACTTAAAACGTCAGTTTTCTGTAAAGCAAATGTATTTGTACCTTTATCGTTGAAATCTAAGCATAGGCTATGATAAATGAATGTCCACATTGCTAGAAATGTACAGGACACCTACTACTATACACACTGTGATCAGCATTAATATTTATCTATTAATTGATTCAGTTTACGACTAAATTGAGTTTTGCTGATGGACTAATGGATTATTTAGTGAATTAATAACACGGAAGTAACCTGGCGCTAGTAGATTAATCATTTTAACACGGATGATAGGGTTTTGTTTTATACAAAATAAAAGCACAATGACAAATTTTATAAAATAACACAGAAAAAGAATAGTCCCAAAATGGTCACGTTTTATCAATACGTTTCATGACCCTGACGTATTCATTTAAAATTTGCGTTTGTGCTGGACATTTATTTTGAAAATGGACAGGAAGCCACTTTTGCATTCGCTGATTTGATATCGGTCGATCGTTGTGTTGATGTTTTGATTTAGCTTAATCATCTTCGACGGCAACTAGAAGAACTTTACTCCTTCATACGTAAAATTATAAGGTGATATACGATCTTTCCGTTTCATATAAAACAAACTTAAGTGAAGTGAAAGGCTAACGTCGCCCAGGCTAACGTTTTGTTAAGATACCGTAATGGTTCCGGAAATCATCTGACTGAGGCTAGGTTAGCGGCGGTTAGAGAATAGGGTTTTATGTCAATATACGTAATGCCTAGTTATTACTTTGTTTTTTAAATATGTATTTAAGAATACATTATTAAATGCATGTCATCAAAATATTTAAATCGCATAGACCAACGTAATGTATTACAAAAATGGTAACGTTAGATCCCAGCCACTGAGTGAGTCCCTTGGTGCGGGTAAAAATAATGTTTTTATTTCTATCAATATATTAAGAGGATCTTAAAGAGAACATCATGAACCTGGAACGACTCCCCAATGAGGAGAAACTTGGCCTATGCAGAAAATATTATTTAGGTGAGTACAATACTGAAACAGTTGTCTGGTACCAAGTGTACCTTGGCTAAAAATCAGAGTGGGGTACAGCAGAAGTGTTTAATCCTGACATTTTTTCTCAGGTGGTTTTGCATGTCTTCCATTCCTCTGGCTCGTCAACGTTCTTTGGTTCTTCCGGGAGGCCTTTGTAAAGCCAGCCTACACCGAACAACCCCAGATCAAAACATGTGAGTCTAAGCTTCTAAAAAGCCACGTGAGCTTGGTTTAGGGCTCCTGTGGTAGAAGTTATAGTGAGCAATTAGATTCAAAGGCCATTTAGCTAATTAAAAGTATCCCCATGTGGTTGGCCTACTTTTGGATAAAAACTGCTTGAATTCTGCTTATAATTTGTTGTTAATTAATTATATTTCTGTTGACATGAATTAGTTATGTGCTGCTGATAAATTAATGGTACAGAACACCAAACCATACATTTCAGAATTACTAACTTCTTTCCATCCAACATATTCTAATGCGGTCAGCATCTTGGTGATTTATACTGATTTGTACGATATGGTATGATTAACAAATTGTTAATTTGTGTTCTGTTGCATTTATACTGGGAAATTATGTGTGTTAGAAGTTAAACATATCTAATCTATGATGTCTCCCTTGGCAGATGTGAAGCGATCAGCGATGGGATTACTATTATGGGTTGTTGTACTCACAACATGGATAACCATATTCCAACACTTCAGAGCAGAGTGGGGGGAGGTAGCAGATTACCTTTCCTTCACTATTCCAATGGGCATTCCCTAAGACATTTATTGACTACAAGTCCAATGAAAGTATATAACAATCCACAATAGGTCCAAGGGAGATTGCATTTTGCTCTGTAGAGGAAGTAGTGTTGGGTGTTTCAGGTTTTGGAACGAAATTTAACAATGACTAATTGTGACAGATATCAGTCGCACTTTGTATTGCCAATTATAGAATTTTAGGACTGAGAAATGTAATAATCCATTGTTTGTTTTTTACAAGGGTTTTGAATGTTCTGGACACTGGATAGTATGTAGAACGAATAATCAGTTTTAATTGCGTATAAATGCAACCTTTCCTAAAACTGTTTAGTTTTACAGTGAAATGTTTCTCTGTGATGGTACAGCTAAAGTCTTTTTTTTTTTTTTACTTGAGTATGAATGAACAATAAAATCACCCCAAAAAACTCTTGGTTATATTTGGTATTCTTTTATTTAGGAAAATACCATAAAGCTTCTATTATATAAAGTCATTGAGAACATATTAAAGGGAAAAAAATTAGAACATGGCAGATGTGAAGCTGGGTCTACACTTCGGATTTATGTCTCTAATAATTATCTCTGGACAATTGAGGATGATGCAGCACTATTGTGCTTATATTTAATCCTAATACTTGTCATAGCAACAGAAGTCTTCCTAATGCTTCTGGCCAATCACTTAGGCGCCTGTTGTGAAACTCAACCCTTCCAAATGTCCCGACTTCCACAGTACTCTGTCGCTGCCATATTTAGTAACGTGATACAAGCATGAGGGATAGGCACTAGTACCGTCAGGAAGGACATGAAGTGCCTATTTAATTTGAGTCTGCCAGGAATAGTGTTATCAGTGGATAATGATGTTTAATAAACAAGTAAGGCCATGTGATTGCTTGGAAATCATGACCTGTCATGATTTGAAGACCTAAATACTCTTTCCATTGTTTACATGCATTCAATTGTTAGAATTATTGAGGTATTTTTGGAGTTGTACATGTCGTTTGTACAACTCCAAAAATAGGCGTCTTTGTGTGAGTTTGGATAGTGATGCTGAGGGTTCTGCCCAAGAGGCGATAAATGACGCGTTAACATGTTGATGTCTGTGTGAGAGAGAGAGACCGAAACAAAAAGACGTTAATTATTGTTACACGTGCTCTCGCATGTGAAGGCGGCGTGCCTGCTGTCACTGTCTGTCTGACATTAGCCCACTAGGGTCAAAATCCCTTCATCCTTTGAACATATTTTTAGATATACCTTTCCGATGAGAAGATTTGACCCTTAATAACTAGTTGCTGATAGATCAACCATCAATAGTACGCGTTGATATTTTGGTTATATTACAACATGCATTAAATATGTAAGGATTGAGCCTTAATTTGAAAGTAATTAGAGCTAATAAGCCTACAACAGCTGCATTCTGTCAAAACAATGCTCTCTGATCCAGGGACACTGCTTCAATACTCAAGGGTAGGCTACTCCTAATTAGTCCAAAAGAATGAAGGTGCCCCACAGTGAATTCCCAAATTATTATGTAACCCCAGCATAAAATACAGACCTACAGGCACGTCCAGGAAGAGGACGCCCCAATTTCCACAGCCAGCCAATACATAACTGGCACGGTTGCCAGCATCTCGGTAAGTGAAAACTCATCCAAGCGAGACTGACGCCAACAGTCTACTTAGCACGAGTCGAGCGAGAGGTAGATTTGCTAAAGGTTAAAACTCTTGCTGTCCGGGCTTTAAGACAGTATACTAGAAAGTCTATACCTCCGATCTTAACGCACTCTGAAACAGCTGCTGATTAATATTGTTCCTATTGTTTTCCAGTTAGAGATGGACTTCATCCTGCCAACCACTATTTCAGGTAGCGGTATTCCGTGGGAGAAAATTTTGTCGCCTCTTATTCCACGTCTGAATGGTGCATTTGGTCAGTTTAGCTGGAGTCCAGATTTACTTAATCCTGAGAGTGACAAGACCAGCACTGCACAGGTAGGTACAATGCATTTTAGTTTGTTTAATTCCATTCCTTTAAATCTACTGTAATTGTATTAAAAAGAAAAACATTTTGTAAAATATTTTTTTATCTTCAACAGCCTCACCCTAAAAACTGTAGTGTTTAACCACGGAGAGACATTTGGGTTCAGTTTCCCAGACATGGATTAAGCCCAATCCTAGACTAAAAACTTTCTTCAATGGATATCTTTATTGAATTTTTCTTTTAGTCTAGGACTAGGCTTAATCCTTAATGGGAAACTGGCTGTTAGAGTGTATGACAAACACACAATGTGTCATCAGATAAAAAGTAATTAGCATTAGTTTTTACATTATATAATACTGCATACATTTTTTGGCAGGTAAATTGTGACCATAGTGGATTTACAGTACAAGTTGATGTTAAGCTCTTCAAACCAGAAGACCTCACCGGAGACTTTGTAGAGGTCCAAGGAAAGCACGAAGAGAAAAAAGTAAGTATTTATGTCATCCTGATTACACCATAGGACGACTCACTCCAACAGGCCCTCAAGTGTACATCTATTCCTTTCTGTTACTTTTTTTTTTTAAAGAAGAAAGGTCCTGGTATGACAACACGACAGTTCAATTGGCGCTACAGGATTCCAGAAGGAGTGGATACGATGGCTTTAGAATCAGCTGTATCCCCAGATGGTATTCTTATCATATCTGCACCTATGCTGCCGACAACTAACTCCCTGACCAAAACTCAGTAATAAATAGTACATAGGCAAACGACACCCCTCTGAATATTTGACAAAATGATGAAAACAAGCTAATATTTACAGGGACAAATAAAACAGAATTGTTGTAACACTCAGTGTGCCAGAACACACATTCGATAATTTCCTGGCACTGCTTTAATATTCCATTCTCTCTGGGTTTGTATATACTGCGGTGCATTTACTCATCAATCTTAATGTCTGCGGAAAACAGTCATTGTAAATATCTTGTAGACATATTTCTTGTAGTTTTATTGTGGGAATATAAAATGCATTGTTTATTTCTGTATAAAAATAAAAAGAATTGACTTCCAAGTGTCAGTTATTCTTCCTGGAATTCCCCCAACACAGAGTCCACCTCACTAAAAAGAAAAAAAAAAGAGACTAGTAATGCTATCTTTAACTATATAATACAATAATGTATGAAACTGGATCATTTTATAATGTGTTTTCTCCCTAAAAGGAATTAAGGTAAATGTCTCTGCTCAACAGTTAACATGTGACATAACAACCAAGTAGTTAAAATTGACTATGAATAGAATTACAGGAGATAGGTCATTCTACCTAAGTTGCTCTTTCACCCATTTCCGTTGTTTGCGTAGCACTTGGAGTAAAGGGTCGTCTGCAAACTCATTTTCGTCTGAATCTGAAAAGAAAAATAAGCGCATAGGATCAAAATGGAATGTTGATGGAAACAGTCTTACAAGGCTCTGTAATATTTAGCCTGGAAAACATTCCTCATTATAAACCCCAGCTTAAAAGGTTTCTACCCTTCACTGTGATGCCCTCACCTTCAGCATCCTGTAGCAGCTGCGAGATGACCTCCAACGGCTTCTGTGCATTGCTTAGAGGAACTGGCGACTGAGAAGATGCAGGAGTATATTGAGAGGTATCAGAGGAGACATAGGTACTGTCTCCTCTGTCCAGTGTAGGGAACAATACCTCTGAAACTACCTGCCAAACATCAGAGAGATCAAGTGAGTGAGAATTGCCCCCCCAATTTTATTTATGCAACTCTCCCTTTATTAAATATGTTTTCAACAACTGATTCACATTTTTACAGCTGGTGTGAACATTGAAGCATGGCACATGAGCTAACCTGTCCGAGGGCACTGTGGATTGGAGAAGACAGGGGTGCATGACTGCCAGAATGTTCCGAATGACATCTCATCCGCAGATCCGGTTCCCGGTTGGATGACTGTTCTGGACATGATGCAACCTTTTGGCGATGAGCGCTGTGATGCGAAGAGCTCCTGTTTGAATGGCTGTGCCTATCTGCAAGTTTGCCTTCCATCTGATGTCTGCAGAGAAATCCATATTGAGCAGAGAATTAAAGACGTATTGAGCTTCTTTTTTTTTTTTTAATAAAGCCTAGATTCTGTAGCTTCCTTGTCTCATTATTAGGTCATCACGCTCTGCAAATAATCAATCCACCGTTTTCTTCCGCCAGCGATTTCCACTGCTTCTCAAAAGCATAGTTTTAATGTGTCTGCAAATCTGATCACAGTCTCCATTGGTTGGTAGTATGTATTCTCAAATTACTCCAGTTTAGTGTCAGATTAAATCCTACACAACAAACTAGAGTAATTTGAGAATACATACTACCAGTAGAGATGACGATCAGTTTGCTGACACGTTATACGCGAATGGGGGGGGGGGGGGGAATACAACTGTGCCCATCTAGCTCTTAACATGAACAAGGGGTTAATTTACAGTTAACAGTTAGTTAGCCTTAGGAGAGAGTTGAGGGGTTAACACGTGTTCAGTTCCACTCGAACAAAGTACTATAATGTGCTAGGTTATTGTTCGAGTGTGTGTTTCAGTATATTGCACCTAGTTGGTTTTTTCTGTCTCCTGTCGGATATTCCTGTCCCCTTGTCCGTCTTGTCCTCCTTTGGCAGAACCTTCCCCTTGCACTTTCTCTCAGCTCTCCTGTGCTGCGGAGGCCACTGTTTCTCTGGACTTGCACATGAAGTGGGTAGCGCGGGGGAGCCATTGGTGGCCTCCTCGGGGAAGCTGTCTAATGAGCTCCCCGGGGCTCCCTGGGCGCGGCTGCGTGCTGGGTTGGTGCGTGACCCATCCAGCCTCATTTCTCTCTTCTCTCGGGCGGCATAGGATGAGGACTGTCCGGGGCAGGTTAAGATATCGCACAGGAGATGCATGTGGGAAGGCACTGCAAAATCCGTCTGGGGGTTGGAGACTATAGGGCTGGATATAGGCGGAGGAGGGATGGCCAAAGCAGCCACTCTCGGACATGGATTTCCCTGATCTTTTGTTTCTGGTTTGGTAGCAGCAATGAAGGAGGAGGGGGCCGTTTGGGATAATTCAGGTGGCTGAGGGCCCTGCTGCAACACAAGAGGAGAATTTATTTTATTATTTTCCTTCTTAAAAACAGTAGTAATCTTAGGTGGTCTAATGAACACATACTGTACACACTGCATGGGTGTACGTAGATGTGCAGTGCATTTGTGGGCATGTGGGCATGTGTGCCATGTCCAGTGCCAGCTGAAACCTGCCTGGTAATGTGACTGGGGCCACTGCCTGGCCTGCTCCATCTTCCTCCTTAGACGCCACTGGAAAAGGATGTCCTCCTCTGGTCTTGTGTGGGGGACAAAGGAGAGGCCAGCGTAAAGGGAAATTGGGTTCACTGCATCTAAATGAAGACACACACTCCATTAGTGCTATAGTTTGAGAAATGCATCTAAAGGTTTAGTAAGAGGACATGACCGTATGCGTTTAAAACACCTTCATTCAATTCAATTCAATTGTCAAACTGGCTCACCCATAGTCGATTCCATTAAACTGGGAACCGAAGGCCTTCTGGCTGGTTCATCTACACTGACTGGGGACGAGAAATCAGAGCAGCCAAGGCCCTCTGAGCTGATGGGGATAGATCCACTACCGACAGGGCACTCACTATGATAACCGACAACAACACAATCATTACATAACTTGAACAACATATGGAGCGCGTCATCCATAGGCCTCAATACCTTTTCTGCAGAAGTCTGTGGGCCTTCTCCTGAAGGTAGAGTATCTCACTGTCATTAAGTTCACCTTGGGAGGTGTCTGACAAAGCCTGGACGTTCACAAATAAAAGGAATGGGTAGGTAACCGAATGAGGAATAGCGATGTATACTTTTTAGATCATCACAATTGGCACATTTAATATATTCAAACATCTGAAACAAGTAAGTGGGATCATAAATGTGCAGCTGCATCAACAAAAACAGGAAAAGGTTTCTCTGCCTCCTGTTATTAACATTCTGCCACCAGGGCATTTGAACTAACTTGCATAAGCATGCATGTATAACAAATAACCCAGCCTAACTTTGTCTAACTGTGTTCCTGTTTAGTAAAGTAAAGGTAGTAGTAGTCTATTTTGCTCATCTTATAATCTATTCTAGTATACAGTCTGCATATTTTTTTAAATATTATTTTTGTATGTCAGACATATATATATATATATATCTTTTTTTTTATTTTATTTAATATAAATAGAAGAACTAATATTTTAGTTAGTACCTACTTTAATTGTTAAATATTCTGCTATTTCAACTCACCAGTGCGCTAACATCAAGCAGTTCTCCACACAGGGATGGGGTGCTAGAACTTCTATACTTTCCGACTGGGCTGAGGGCGGTGTGTGCGTCAACTTTTAGAGGTAGGGTATCATCTGGAGAGATACAACATAAAGACCAACCTTCTTCCTTATGATGCGTGTACTGTGCATGTCTTTGTTTTTTATCTGTATTCTAGCACTGCAATAATTATTTCCAGACACCAGGCATTTAAAACATTTAGATTTCTGGGACGCTTTTACCCAAAGCGACTTACAATAAGTACATTTGTCGATAGCTGAGTCATGGTAAGTAACTATTAGAATAGTGACATCAACAAACATCATAGCTATCTTAGTTACTAAAAAAATAAAATAAAGTTTTTTAAAAATAAAACGGAGACAAAAGATAGAGAAGTGAATAGATAGAGAAGTGAATAGATAAAGAAGTTTTGCGAATCACTTGCATGGTCAGAACAGATAACTTGTGTTTTTGTTCCACATTACACACCTTTGGCTTTAGATCGAGTTGGTGTGGAACTGGAAGGTAACAGTGGGGGTGACATCCACCAGAAAGGTTCCTGGTCCTCGCCCACAGCAGATGTAATTTGCTGACGCTTTTCACGGCTCTGTGGCCGACCGTGACGAAATCGGTCAATGTATCTGAGATAAGATCAGTGATCATATTTTTACATACAGTACTACTGTCATGTGAGGGGCCATTTTGACAGCAAGAGAAATAAGAAACCAACAAATCAATATTGTAAGGTTAAACATAATTCACACCCGTCTAATTGAGAATACCAGTTTAGCACAGTGTCAGGCTTGGGAGCTTGTGAGCTATGGGCACATACAAATCTAGTCGTTTGATAAAAGGCATTTACCTGGCTGTGAGATAGAGATCAAATACTTTAAAAATATAGTATCAACACAAACATTTACAAGAACAAATGGAAGTTTACTTTGCCAGCACTGAATCTTGTTGTTGTCTGTCAGAACCAATTGCAGATGCCGACAGTTTGGGTGTTTCGCTGTTCAAAGAAGACGTGGAGATGGTTGGAGAAGATTCTAGGTCTGTTGAGGGCCAGGACTCCGAAAATCTGGTTTCATCAACTGTAGTAGCATTGGAGGTTGGAGGAAAATTTGGTTCACTAAGGTGAAGATCTTCAGGACTCAAAGGGGTTTTCTGCAATGGGGTACCGGCTGGCTGATTTAGATGCACAGGACTCAGCGTCTGCACAAGGGGAATGTAATATACAGTCGTTTACAGATCAGAGAGAATCGATTAAGAAAAATAAGTGAGAGAAACAATTCATTTGCCTTTGTGAGGTTAGAAAGAAATTACCAATTCACTAAGAAACATACTGTTTTTCTCTTTTTCTTTGAAAGATTCTGAACGCGTGAAGGGTGGTAATGCGTCTTTTCTATCGGCGGGGCTGGTGGGAAGGGATTCTGCCGTGTAAAGACAGCGCCACTGAAAAATAACACTATCATTATTATTACTTTTGACACCAGTGATTAGGTTATTTTGAGGAATGGCTAACGTTACATCGATCAGATATTACCTGGATTCCATGACAACCGCTCGGCATCACACAGTATTCATAAGTGTCTGTGAATAAACGGCAAACGTGGCTACAGCACACAGTCCAGTGTATCTCGTCAACCACACATTCTGATTGATGAAATGCAAAGGCAGCCAAGTATTCCCTGCCTTCCGGGTTAGCCTGAATATGCTTGGCTTTCCCACGAAAGGCGTTACCATGGAATCAAACGACAAAAACCTCACGCCGTCTCCAAGCAAGTACAAAAAATGTATGATTGCAATTCTACTTATCTAAAAATCCGCTCTCTTTCTTTGACTGATAAGAGCGTTACGCGAAAGCAAAGGGTACGTTCAGTAAATTGAACGTTTTCTACGTTTAGTGAACTTACTGTGTTCAGTGTTCAATTCATTTTAGGTTTTGTTATGTTCATTGATTGAACTTGAAACGGCGCCTGTTTGTGGTCTGTAGCGAACATTTTCGAGGAAGGTAAGGAAACTTCATAAAGGTAGGCACCTAGCTATTAACTTGTCTAAACGTAACATACATGTAGTATACTGAACGCACCCCTCATTTACTACACAAACACGGCCAATTGTTAGCGAGATTCTTACGAAGGACGTGACATTCAACCAATTACATTGAAGTACGAAGCACCACCTGCACCAATTGGAAAATCGGAAAGGTGCAGCGCGCGGAAGAGGAAAGTCTACAAACTATGCTGCGCACGCACGCACTGATCAAAACAGGCTAAGCTGGCTAACATTATTGTAACTTTACCAAGCAAGGTAATTTCAGTAATAGTATTAAATGTACTGGTAATTCTGCCATATATTGTATGCTAGTTCATAGGGGCACCTAACCACGAAACCGCAAATTCCAATTATTATTTGAACGCATCAAAGTTAATCCTAACGTTAGGTAGTTGGTTAACGACATTTTCAGTATAACGTACGGTACTGTAACTGATATACTGTAACGTTAGCTTGCCAGTTTTAGGCTGTAAACAAAAATATCTCCATCTAACCCTAAAATGGTGTTTGTCACGCAGATAACCAACAAGCCACTGTGCTGTCTGATCATCGATTGTATAACTGATGTATTGTAACGTTATGTTGTTCATTTTTAGCAAGGACATTGTTCAATAGGTGGAGTGATTATGCACCACGTAAAGGTCAAAATGGAAAAGCCAGGTGAGATTGTCTCAATGTTTTCCACTTGCATATCTGAATCATATTAATTTATGTTACATTTTGATGAAGACCACATCTGAAATTCCTCAGGTGGATAGATCATGTTAGTGCGGGCTATAGAAAACCCGTTGGGTCCACGTTATACATGGTAACGTTAATGTATTTTTCTAGTGGAAATAGAAACATTTACATTTACCATTACCGGTTTAACCACTCTGCAGAGGTAGAGGGCAGTGGTGCACGCAACCGACTGGATGCTGTGTTGAAGGTTCTGGTTGAGAAGAGTGAAACTGAAAGGTTAGTGAACACCTAGTTGAATTTTAATATACCTGATTATTTTCCTTATTGCCTTCCAGTGAAACATATGGTAATTCTTCTTCATGCAGGGAGCCAAATGAGGATGATGCTGCAAAGATGGCTGCAGATTCTTTGAACAAGTATGGGTATTTAGATTATTTGTTAAATACACGATTCAAGGCATACTCTATGCTGTTCACTAAATGTTATCACTATTGTTACACATGTGCTTGTTCATAGTGGTAACTGACCACTGAGAAATTAATGGGAATGGTTTCATTTGTATTTTTGTGTGATGTGAAATGTATTTGTCCTTAGGGATTTGTCTCCATCATCTGCTGGAAAACGGTAAATCTCCATGAATCAAAGCACTGTAAAGCACAAATGTTTTTGTGCTAAACTCATAAGAAACACAGAATCTTTAATATCCTGTTTGTATACCTACCTTAGGTTTTACATTAATTATAAACACTGTGAACTATTGCATGTCTCAAGTGGTCATCTCTATAAGGTAATTGCCCCCCACCCCCACAGGCCATCGTCACGGTTTCCACAACACCGACGGAAGAAAAGAAAAGAGATGGATGATGGCTTACCAGAGAGCAGCCAGCATAAGCAAAGTAAATGTATCATAAATTATAAGACCCTATTTAAAATGATTTAATCAAAATGCATGTCAGTTATCTTTGTAGTCTTTTCACAGACCCGTTTGCATCCTTCTCCTTTTGTCAGATGCCTACATCATTAAGTTGTTTGACCGCAGCGTGGATCTGGCTCAGTTCACTACCAGTGCACCTCTTTACCCCATCTGCCGTGCGTGGATGCGAAACAATCCTTCAGTTCGAGAACGCGCTGCATCTCCAAGCCCACCTCACAGTATGGGAGAGGAAGAGGTGAGTTCGGTCAAATTCCGTCTGTTTTCAGGGGAACATTTTGAAAGTAAACAGAACAGTGCCACACGACAGTGTATAGCAGGGTATATTCAGATATCAATGTGCCTGTTCTGAAAAGTCAGAAAAATTCACCAAGTTTCCCCTTTTTGCTTTCCTGAAATGCGTCAATTTGTAATCTTCTTTTAAAGAAGGCAATAAAGTGTCCACTTTTTACGTTTGCTTGATTCCCAAATAGTTTATTTTAGGCAACTAGGAAAAGGAAAGTTCACAGCTTTGAGAGGAAAAATTCATTGGATTTGTTCCTTCAAAACCTTAGTATTTCCTAAGGAACTTTCATCTTTTTACATCATAGTGCCAGAAAGAGAGAAGTGGGGATCAAATTCAAGCTCTTTAATTGTATTACGTAATATTCTGTCCATAGCTTGTAATAGCTCCAAGTACTGGAATGTGCTATATTATACATTCTTAGAATGAAACTCAACTTGCAACATATCTAGCTCTAGTAACTGCCACTGTATAAGGATTTTTCTTATAACTGGCGTATGGCAGTTTCAGCTACTATTGACAAATGTGGAAAGATAAAAGCGTCTGCTTAATGACAAAATGTAAAATGTTTTCCATTGTAAAATGGGTTTATAGGTTATTAAAACAAAAGCATCTGACTTAATAATGCTTATGATTTCACATTGTTTGAGAGTTATCTAATTCAAAGTATATGCTTTTCGGTTTCTACAAACTGTACAGATAATTACTTAAATCTCTGTAATACTCTCTCTGCTCGGTCACATTGTTTTCTTCTTTGTATCCATCTTAGACTGTCAATTTATACTTAATTTATAAATGTCTTTAGTCTATTAAAGAAATTAAACATAAAATGAAGCCAGTAGTGTGTTTTCTGGTCTTTGATCTAGCTCCAACACATTATCTTCTCGTAGATTCAGCTGTAACTGTAACTAAAGAAGCATTTCATGTCATCGCTCTCTTCCATCTGTTTTGTTCTGCCAGGTTACAGACATGCTCAATGGTAAGGCTCAGAATGTGTACCGACTCCCAGCTCCAACCTCCTCTCCCATTGGTCCCTCTGGAGAACCAATCAACTTGAGGATTCCACAGACTGAAAAGCCCACCACAAACAAAGTACCGTATAATATGTGCAGACGAATAATTACATTTTATACTGTTATGGGAGGTGCATACAATAATTAAATGTGTTTTTACTGCAGCGGCTGGATTCAGCTAGTGCGTCAGGCTCCCTCATATGTGACCACATGGAACGCTGGAAAAAGATCAGGCAAAAGTATGTTAATCTAACATATTATTTAATGGTTTATATTCAAATCCTTTAGCACAAATTCACTTGCTTGTGTGTCCTCTTGGATCTTGCGTTGTGTTGATGGGGAAACGTACAACTCAATTGTAACGGGGAGAATAGCACTATTCAAAAATTTGTTGTGAAAATGTACCAATCTGTGGCCACTGTTATTTATTTTATTTTTTTCCCAGATGGAAAGAGTCGTCCAACAAAAATCAACTAAGATACAGCGAAAGCATTAAGGTCCTCAAAGAGATGAAGGAAATGTATGACCGCTAGCTGGAAACCTATGGAGTCCATGCATTTGGAAGTATCAATGTTGGGGTACAACACAAACATTTGTCGTTATCAGAGCCTAGTGTAGCCCGGTGTAGATCCTATACTCCCTGCCTATTCAGTGCAGCAAAAACACATTAGGCCATTTGACCTTCTTGAGGGTGGGGGGGATATATGGAAATATTGCTTAAAGCACACTGTGTCTTGATTTGAGATCTCTCTGCCTTATAAATAATAATATTGTACGTTATTTATTGTGCTAAATAAGAAAAAATGAGTCGCCTGCTCCAAAATGTATAATAACTGTGATAGAAAAATAAAGAATCTGATCTGGGAAAAAAAGTTTTTTTTTTTTTTTTTTTGCCCCCCCCGGCCCCCCCGGGAGTTTGGGCGGGTTGGGGTGGTTTTGGGGGGGGGGGGGGTGTGTTTAGGGGGG
>JAOEHI010000008.1:2759395-2779010 GCA_025447815.1 Percopsis transmontana | reverse complement strand
CTTCTTCGTGTTTGCAAAGGTGGGGGTACGCTGTGAGTGACTGGCTGTTTGCAATTCGCAACAATCACCACTAGATGCCACTAAAAACTACACATTGGCCCTTTAAAAGGAACATGCTCAATTGTCATAAGAGAGTTAGAAAGATTCCCACAATTCAATTCAATTCAATCAAGGCTATGAAAACCAAACCAAATATGAAAACCATGTGTGCAGTATCCCATAAAAATGTTGCTATGCAGTATCCCATAAAAAGGTTGACATGCATGTTTATTTAAAAAATATATACATTTATAACATTTACTTTACAATGAAGTGGCAAGACTTCCGCACTGTAATTTTACAAATGGGTTAGATATGTTATTTTTTTTTAGAAAGGTAGAACCTATTCCAGTTTAGACAATTTTTCCTTGTTCACAACTTTGTATATCAGCAATTATTTACATTCTTTAATTGGTCATATGTAAACCTGTAACTAAAATGACATTAGTTGCTGGTTGTTGATTTTTCCTGAATTTCCCCTTGTGGATCCCTTGTGTTGTATACATTGTCTGTTAGGGGTTTTTGGTTGTTTGAGCTTAACAAAGTGAAAGTGTCTTTCCTCTCAATAGGCACAGTAGAGTCAGACCGTCGGGAAATCCTTGAGAGAGTTCCAAATGAAGGGTGGTCCTCTGCTAAAACACTCTCAAGGACAAAACACAGAGACCACTTGTTCCTCAGGAATTCATCACACATGAACACATAGAGGATGGGGTTCAGGCAACTGTTAAGGAAAGCCAAGTTTACTGACAGTGGAACAAGAATTTCTGCAATATCATAAATAATTAGGTCTATTTCGCTTAAAATGTTCAACATATGATACGGCAGCCAGCAGATGAAAAATGTAAGGACAATGGCAATGATAATGCGGAGAGATTTCCTTTTCATTCCCCTTTGAAGACGTCTTGCACGTATGCTTATAGCAATATATGACATGGTTATGATAAGAAAGGGGACGAGAAACCCGAAAACAAACTGGAATACTGTGAGGATTTTATTCATTGATGCAGATTTCAGACAATGATATGCTCCCTCCTGGTTTTCCACTTGACGAGAAATGGCATTAGGGATGCTGCAGGCCAGAGCAGCCAGCCAGGTGGTCCCACATGCCAACTGTGCTTTGAGAGGGGTTCGCTTGTTTTGTGCCCACACCACCACCCAGGTGCACAGGCAGCGATCCAAACTTATGGCCATCATGAGGAAGATACTGGCAAACATGTTGATTCCATTCACCAAGCTGCTGAGTTTGCACATTATATCTCCAAAAGGCCAGATGTAGCCCTGGGAGACATAAATAATCTGGAAAATCAGGAATGCTGTAAAAAGGAAGTCCGCAAGGGCCAAGTTGAGAAACCAAATGGAGTTAATAGATTTCTTCATCTTGAAGCCTGTCACATAGATGACGAGACCATTTCCTGTAGTCCCAACCACAAATATCACACAGTAGACGACCAGAGAAAACTTCTCCACAGGGCTTAGGGAATCATCTGTTGGTGCCGTGGTGGAAGGGACTCCTGTCTGATTCAGGTCTGAGAGGAAGTGGGATAAGCAAAGTGAACAGGCACTGTAAGCAAATTTCTCTATCAATGTGCCTACTGTAAGAATAAGGAAGCATCAAATGTAAAGAAAGTATTTTGTTGAAAAGTAGACGTGTGTTCTGTAAAAATATTTTGTTGTGTTCAAAAGTTATTTGAAAACAAACCCTAAATATTCTAAGCAATTCTTTAAAAAAAAATGTCATGTCATTCTTTGCCAAATTCATTGGTGAGGATATGGTGGGCATACCATACTAAATTTAAACCCATATGATTAGAAAATGTTTTATTAATTTTAAAAATTTTCTATATTCCTAAAATGTAGTACAGAAACAACTAAACCCTTTCAACCTGATCATTACATTGACCACAGCTTTGGAACATTTACAAAGGATGTTTTTCAAGTGAATGCAATGTTTCAAAACGCAACATCTGAGTGCATAACTCTAATGTGATTATTGCTCAAATAATTTTTGCTTCTTACCTGACTCCATTATATTAAGCATAGCGTTAGTTCTGGCAGGCAACGGTAGTCTGCCCACTGCTGTCAGTCAGCTGACAGAGCAACACCCAGCTGACACACCTACATCAACCTCATTGGCCCATTGAATGAAGGAGGTTCTTTTAAATAGTCCCTCCTCCATTACTATTTTGCTTGCCCGCCACCTCCCCAGCTCCCCCTATTCTTTGTCTTTCAATTGTTGTACACATCTTTCATTTTCACTAAACGTGAATATTAAGTGTTGTTGTAATTGCATATTTTCATACATGCTTGCCATCATGTTATTGCTGTTAAAACTTCTGTCTGCTGCTATTCGAGGGAATAAAGCTGCTGTATCAGTATGATGAGTAGAAGCCCCCGAAATAGCCATTCCACCAAAGATAAATTGTTAATAGCATACTTCCATATGTCCTAATAAATTGCTTTTGTACAATAAGACGAGAGTGGTCTGACTGAACTTGTGATTTATCCTCTCTCTCTAGCAACAGTCAGACACAGTATATCAAACTCAGCCTGTGTGACTCTCTCTCTCTCTCTCTCTCTCTCTCTCTCTCTCTCTCTCTCTCTCTCTTTCTTTCGTACTCCACCAATCCGTCCCCAGACAATAAGCCATATAAGTTGTGAAGATGTTTGGAGCACTTTTGATCTGATTACCGCAATTGATTGATGGGACAGGAACACAACAAAAACACAAACACCAGAAGTTTTAACAGCTTTACTCCTTTAATATGAAACATGAAAGTCCTTATTATTATTATTGCAGACACACATTCAGTGAGTCAGGTGAACAGGATGTGTGTGTGTGTGCGTCAGTGTGTGTGTGTGTGTGTGTGTGTGAGAAAACGTTTATGTGCAGATTGAACAATCTGAGGTTTGCTTGCTGCTGCGTTAGTTGGAAGCAACAGTCTGGTCAATCCAGCCACGCAGATAGGATACGCGGGAATACACGGCAGGGGTGAGCACGTTGCAGTTGCTGGTGCCCCAGGACACGATGCCCACCTGGACCCACACTCCTGCGCTCTCACAGACCAGAGGGCCACCAGAGTCACCCTACAGAGGAGTTAGAGATCACCTTTTGTTTTTCTTGTCTACTGTTACCAAACACATAAACATGAGTTGCACATCTGCAGGTCCACTACCAAGTTATTTCAGTTGCTTTATCTGACTGGCTGAAATGAGTGAAAGTTCACTCACTTCCAATTGGGTCATTTATCTGATGCTTTTATCCAAAGCACCTTACAATGAGTACTGAACGATTATAATTTATTTCACAAACAATTTGTGCAGTAGGCTAATCCACTACTCTATATGCACTGTTCAAAACACCTACGCATCTTTTAAAATAAAAGCGTACCATCGGAAGTTAGGCAAATTTAAGAATACAAATAAAAGTTAAACATTTTGAGGGAGCTGAAGCACACATCCGCGACCCACTCCACAACAGCTCGCGACCCGCTTTTGGGTCGGGACCCACCAGTTAAGAAACACTGCAGTTTCTTGCCCTGTTTATAAGGTCACATGACTACATGGTGCTGCTGTCACTACAGTTTGATAGTGTCATCACAGTTGCATTTCACGTAAGCATTTTGGGCAGATTATTTTGATATGTAGCAGTGGCCAAGCAAACATAAAATACTGGGAAAGAATCAGAGTAATGTCTTCAAACAGAATGGGTGAATGAGAGAGTCACAATTGAACAAAGCACATGGACATGAAGTCGATGTGCCCCCATGTGGTCTCAATGAGACCACATGGGGGCACATCTTATTTAGCAGACCCTTTTATCCAAAGCAACTTACAGTGAATACTTTCAGTCAAGGTTAGACATCTAGCAAACCCAGGACCTTTGGGCCGGGAGTCGATCTCCCTAACCACCAGCCTGTCGTTCCTCCTACTGCTAGCTGCAATTCTACAATAATTGAGTCACCTGGCAGGAAGACACTCCAGAAGCTCCGGCACAGATCATGGCATCAGTGATCTTGTTCTGACCCCAGTACTGTCTGCACTGAGTAGAGCTGAGAATGGGCAGGGCTGTCTGTTGGAGGTAACGGGGGCTTGCTGAGAATAGGGGGAAAAAAGACAAATCGTGGGACATTGAGATTTTGCCAGGTAAGTCTGTTAAAAGAGGACAAATTGTATTTGATATATTTTATATTTTATATATTAATATAAAATATGTATATTACTTGCTGACATTTTGATCACCAGGCCTACAACAAATTGAGAATATTTTAAAATATGTTATGAAAACTCTCTCTTGGCAATATTACACGTGATTTGTATGTGGAATTTGCCTTGTGGTTAAAACATACATTGTTTTGGTTTGAATACCCAAGACTTCCCCTCCCACAACTGAGCGCTGAGTGTCTCACACTCCTCTCTACTCCTCCCCTTACACCACCTCCATACCGTTGTTTCATAAACGGTGAGCTGGGGTGGAAATGCAATAACGCAATCGAGGAGTATTTATTCTGTTGTATTGAAAATCTACAGGTGATGTCTTGGTTGGTATGGGTGGCATGTGAGCTCCGGTTGTCCACTCACAGGTCTGACCAGTCTTGCCCCAGCCGCTGGTGACACAGCGGGTTCCTGCGGGGACGTTGATGGTGGAGGAAGCCAGGCAAACAGGGGACACGCGGGGAGTCATCTGCGCTGGGGAGGACAGCCTCAGGAGGGTGATGTCATTGTTGAAGTTCTGGGCATTGTAGTACGGGTGAGTGATGGCCTATGCAGAAAATAAAGGAGGACGCAGGCGAGTACATGAGGAGATCATGCAGAAAGGGCTGATTTGCCGCCCCCAGGGTGGTGGTCAGAGTGCGCTTGTGTTTTGGGAGCAAATGGTGCCACCTATATCCGTGTTTTTTCTGTGCAGCTTTAAACCAAATTATATAATAATATCTAGCCTTGTAAAACTATCTTGATTTTTTAAGCTCCACAACTTGCTCAGCTCTGCGCGTTAGTCTGGAAACTCACTCTAGACTCAGGTCTAGTTGCCAACCCAAGTCGATAGTAGACGATTGAACAACTTTCATCCAATCAGAGCAAGAACCTCATGGGGTTGAGTTTCCAAACACAGGAACGTACTGTAAGTGCTATCTGGGCCAATGGAGCTACCCCCCTAGACTCCTCCCACCGTGGACGTGGGGTTTTCTGAACAGATCCCAAGCAGTTTTGGAAAGAGAATTTTGTAGTTACTTACCCTAGCAATGGACTTGACCTGAAGTTGCTCAGTGTTGGACTGACGGTCATACTCTCCCAGGATGACAAAGTGACGCTGTGGGCTAAAGTGGGTCAAATTAACACTTGGTTTCAATGTGCATTAGCACAAGAGACTCTAATCTGTCTTTTGGACTGTCCCTCTATATTCTATTGAGTAACTCATGTTCAACACTGACAAATGTCCCACTCAGCTGAATGTCAAGGAAAAGGAAAAGGTATTCTCGTGTTTTTGATTATTTTTCCCAATTGGAAGTTAAAGTTCAGGGGTGTCTGTTGATTTAACTGTGTGTGAAATGTGAACTGTAAAACTACGATTATTAAGGCCTATACAAATAAACTGCACTTCACTTGTCTTCAGAACTAAAGGCGGGAGGAGAAGATATGCTTGGCGTAGCACCGCTACTTACGTCACGCGGCAGTGGGCGGCAGTGACAACCCAGTATTGGCTGAGCAGAGATCCTCCACAGAAGTGGAATCCAGTTCCATCCTATAGTGCATGCGTGTACATTGAGTGTTAACATTGTGCCCTTTTTGAGGTTCTAGGAAAACGTGTGTCGAGTGTTGTGTGTTAGGCTACCTGGAGTGACACCTGCCAGGGCCAGGAGCCGGGCACCGCATTCTCCCCGTTAACGATCTTGTTGTAGCCGCTCACTTGGGGCTTGATGGCAGGCACTCCACAACCTGCAAGGCCCAGCCAGACGGTAAGAGAAAGGGCATGTCTTCTCTCGGCATAAAGCATAAAATACGCTCACTCACTCACCCAGTGCAGAGGCCGCCAGGGCCAAACAACTGACGATCAAGAGCATGGCCATAACGCAGGCTGTGCTTTACCTACCTGATTCAAAGCCCCCGTGGGCTCCTGCTCTTATGCCGGACGCCTGACCCTGAGCTCAGGGTGTAGCTCTCCCACGTGTGATTAGGCTGGGAAAGAAACAACAAGAAAACAGATGGTGGGACGCAGCGGAGGGTATGCCACAGACCAGATGCACTCCGGTCCCAATCCAGTTACACCTACCCCTCTGTTTGTCTTACTCTGCTATGCGCTAGTAATGACTTATGGCAAACAACACATACATAAATTATATAATAGATAAATTATAATAAGCAGTAATTCCCCTGGTGTGTAAAAGATTGACACTGCCACCAAAGTGAAGATATGTTGAGAATTTTAGAATGAAACTGGCCAGTCAGTGTGTGCTCAGTAATTTTATGTTGTAATTTATACAACAGTAGTATCAATTTAATTCCTGTCGGTTCCTTTGATGACCATGCTTTACAATAAGGACTTCTGATTGAATATTAACTATAACTACCAGAAATACATACTGTACGGTCTGTATAACACTTGCACTTCTTGCAACTTTATTTTCCTATCCGAGCATAAAAGGAAATGGACCTACACTGCGCAAGAAACCACATTTCCTCATTCAGAAGCGTAGCTTATCTGTGAAGATAATCTTTTCAACATATCTCACAACAATTGTGACTGTTTGCTTCGCTAGTGCAAAACAGATTTGACAGTTATAATTAGGTCATTTAGAAGATGCTTTTATCCAAAGCGACTTACAATTACATGATGCTATTACATGGAGCAGGTAGGGGTTAGGCATCTTGCTTAAGGCTGCTTACAGGTATGCTACCTCAGGGGGCTCGAACCCACGACCACTAGACTATCCTGCCCCCAGTTATCACTTGACAGGGCTTATTAGAATAGTGGGTGGTGGAAAAAGAGGAAACATAGGCTAATGTGTCAGATTTTTAATTGATTGACAACAACAAAAAAGTGATTGAGTTGATGCTGCCGGGACGTTGCTCAGTCCACCTCTTCAATAGTTGGGCCCGAGGAGGACCCGCCCCCAGCGCCACCTGGAAAGCCGCCTGGCATTCCTCCTGGCATTCCTCCTGGCATTCCTCCTGGCATTCCTCCGGGCATGCCACCCTGGTAAAGCTTGCTGATGATGGGGTTGCAAACCTTCTCCAGCTCTTTCTGCTGGTGCTCATATTCGTCCTTCTCCGCAGTCTGAATGAAAACAACAATAGGGGAAGAACAAAAAAACATTGTTCATGTAAAAATTAATAGAGAAACAACAGAAAAGGAGAAATCTGTTTTCACAATATCTGACAATGTGGAAATGTCAAGTCTGTTTCACAAGGACTTGCGATTTCACCTGGTTCCTGTCTAGCCAGGCAATAATGTCATTGCACTTGTCCACAATGGTCTTCTTGTCCTCAGGGCTGAGTTTATCCTGGATCTTCTCGTCCTCCATGGTGCTCTTCATGTTGAAGGCCAGAGACTCCAGGGAGTTCTTGGCTGTCACCTTCTCTCTCTGGGCCTCATCCTCAGCCTTGTATTGGTCTGCCTCCTGCACCATGCGTTCAATGTCCTCTTTGGTGAGACGCCCTGCAAGGGATTTCAGTTGACAACTAAGTTGTGCAGTACTTTTTTTGTTAAATTAAAACGAACATTTTGGGCTTCCACAGCATATTTGCCTTCAGGAACTGTTAATGGTGGCATTACACCCCACGCACAACATTACTTTGAATGTGATAAATCCCCTTCTCATCACCATCTCAGAGCAGTTTCGAAACAAGCCAGAAAATGACACATACATAAATACAAAATATTTCCTAAGGTACAGTACCTTTATCATTGGTGATAGTGATCTTATTCTCTTTGCCGGTGCTCTTATCTACTGCCGACACATTGAGGATTCCATTAGCGTCAATGTCAAAGGTTACCTCAATCTGAGGGACACCCCTTGGAGAAGGTGGAATACCGGTTAGCTCGAACTTGCCCAGAATATTGTTGTCCTTGGTCATGGATCTTTCACCTTCATAAACCTGTGGGAAGGCATTGTGGTCTTGTTAACACTAGAAAAGCAATTGGCCATAAAACCTACAAGGTTGCAAGTTTTTATCACTATCATCAATTATCATTGTGAGCTAAAGTTTTTGTTTCAATTTACAGCATAAAAGGCGCACATTTGCTTACATTACTCATTAAAATCAATGTGTCATTTGTAATAGTAGTTCGTCATTCAGAGGTCTAGCGTATCTGGTGTATCATATCTCTTTGCGGCTGTTTGCTTCGCTAGTGCAAAACAGATTTGACAGTTATCACTTGACAGGGCTTTTGAGGTACAGTACACAGATTGATTGTGTTGTAGTGCCCCGAGGTTTCCTCTCCAAACCAAACGCAAGTTTGCTGGTTTCAATAATGGTAGAATTCGACAAATTTCGAAGAAGGCACAAACAGGACCATGGGCATGTGCTTTTAACATACAAGAACACAGGTGGTGCTCATGATTGTGTCCTACCTGAATGAGCACACCGGGCTGGTTATCAGAATAGGTGGTAAATGTCTGGGTTTGCTTGGTGGGGATAGTGGTGTTCCTTTTGATAAGGACAGTCATGACTCCCCCAGCGGTCTCAATTCCCAGGGACAGGGGGGTGACGTCCAGCAGGAGCAGGTCCTGTACATTCTCAGACTTATCACCCGCCAAAATGGCTGCCTGCACAGCTGTGAGAAACACACAGCTTGCATTTAGAAACAAAACAAAAAAGACAACTTACAATAACCCTGATGACTTTGTAACTGATCATGGGAGCCATTACATTCGTAGATAGCCTGTGTGACACAGAAATACGGTACATACCGGCACCGTAGGCCACAGCCTCGTCTGGGTTGATGCTCTTGTTGAGGTCGCGGCCGTTGAAGAAGTCGTGAAGCAGCTTTTGAATTTTAGGTATACGAGTGGAGCCCCCGACAAGGACAATGTCGTGGATCTGGGCCTTGTCCATCTTGGCGTCCCTCAGGGCCTTCTCCACCGGCTCGAGGGTTCCCCTGAATAGATCTGCATTAAGTTCTTCAAAACGGGCCCTGGTGATGGAAGTGTAGAAGTCGACTCCCTCATACAGAGAATCGATCTCGATGCTGGCCTGGGTGCTGCTGGAGAGGGTGCGCTTGGCGCGCTCACACGCAGTGCGCAGGCGCCGCACCGCCCGCTTGTTGCCGGCGATGTCCTTCTTGAACTTGCGCTTGAACTCCGCAATGAAGTGGTTGACCATGCGGTTGTCAAAGTCCTCCCCGCCCAGGTGAGTGTCCCCGGCTGTGGACTTGACCTCGAAGATACCATCCTCAATGGTCAAAATGGACACGTCAAACGTGCCACCACCAAGGTCAAAGATAAGGACATTGCGCTCTGCGCCGACCTGAAATGTAACAAAAGATCAAGGTACTGATGAGGGCATGAAAGCCGACTGGATGTGATGCAACAAGATACACTGTTTGGGTCTATTGTTCACATTGGGAAATATGTTGTAGGTTAGGTTAAGTAAGGTCTCAATACAAGGCAAAACCGAGCATGTTTCACAATTAGAACATATCCTGAATGGTATTGTAGATAGATATGTACCTTCTTGTCCAAACCATATGCAATGGCTGCTGCAGTGGGTTCATTGATGATACGGAGCACATTTAGTCCAGCGATGGTTCCGGCGTCTTTCGTTGCTTGGCGCTGGGAGTCATTGAAGTAAGCAGGAACTGTGACGACGGCATTTGTCACTGGCTGAAAAGACAAACCTTTAAAACCTTTGAAACACCTTTGAAAGGATCTGCTAAATGCTGTAAATGTAGTATTGGGAAGCATGAGGGTAAGTTTATGCTTTTCTAATTAGTGGTGAAACACCACCTTGCCAAGGTATGCTTCAGAGATCTCCTTCATTTTGGTGAGGACCATGGACGAAACCTCCTCGGGGTAGAATGTTTTCATCTCACCCCTGTATTCCACCTCCATTTTGGGCTTGCCTGAATCATTTACAACCTTGAAGGGCCAGTACTTCATATCTGACTGCACCACCGGGTCGTCAAACTTACGACCAATCAAGCGCTTAGCATCTGGAATAGAGTATAGTGCAAAAATAAATTTAATCATGGTATTGCATAGAAGTAATGGTTATCAGTGCAGATGGTTGAAATGTGTGGTTATCAGCCATTGTGGTATTTGAGCTGTTACCAAACACAGTGTTGGCTGGATTCATGGCCACCTGGTTCTTGGCTGCATCTCCAATCAGTCTCTCTGTGTCTGTGAACGCCACATAGCTTGGCGTGGTCCTGTTACCCTGGTCATTGGCAATAATCTCCACCTTACCATGCTGGAAGATGCCCACACAGGAATATGTGGTGCCCAGGTCTATGCCAACCGCTGGTCCTTTTGACATCCTGCTGTACGTAAAGGATCAGGATTAATATTCATAATAAGTGTCATCTAAAAGTAATAATTAGATCAAATACATAAAGGGGAAGGAAGTCTAGTGGTCTGGGTGTTTGAGTCCCAGCTGAAAGGTAACAGGTAATTGATTCCCAATACAGGCAAATACCTGCCTACCTATCATCTTGTTAGCGTCCTTGAGCAAAATGAGTAATCCCTACCTGCTCCTAAATGCTTGTACTCAATGTAAGTTGTTTTGGAAACACGTTTGCTAAAAAGTAATTATATATGCTTTATGTTTCTCAATTTCAACAGGCCCTAATACTTTACACTGGTTCTGTAATGGCCAAGATGTTTGTCTGTGTGTCCGCAGGCTTATACAGTATGTCTCTGTTATTTTTTAACTGTTAAGAGCACAGATGCAGTGCCACGTGAACCCTAGGGGAGAATGTTTAAGCTGAGCTGTTCCATTCTAGAAAGGTCTGTTATGGCACAGCGCCAGCCATGTGTCAGCTCAGCACGATACTCGAAGCCAAAACGGCTGGGCTCATACTGCCCTTCAAACCCCTCTCCTCCAACCTGTGGCTAATTTCTGACAGCTGACTTCCAATAACCAAAATAGTTACTATACTAAGTATCACTGAAGGCTATGTGCATAGGCATTTATATGAATGTAGACAGTACTCATGGCTTGTCAATAACCGGAACACTAAGACACCCGCAGTTTACAAATCTAACTAAAGATCTCTTGCATTTTGGTCTGCAGTGTTACCACTTCCCATTATATTGCAGCAGTTTTAGTGACTGTTAGAAATAGCAAGAATGACAAACAAGGTGGAAAACATTCCTCCGAACAAATGGACACAAAGGAAACCTTCATAAAAGTTTAGCCATTTGTAACTCAATGTGAAATGTGTGCAATTATACTCTCACATGTGTCTTCTATGTCAAATAGGGCTATTGGGTCAAATAGGGCTTTGTTTCATGAATGTTATGGCCGCTTCTACTGGCACAAGATGTTGAAACTAATTTATGACCCGATATATTCAATTGTGTAACATATGACAGAAAATGCTGACAAGTTTGTTATTGCTCCTCTCCTGCCCCTTAACCACACCCTACAAGCACTGCTTGGGTTATTTCCTTCCTGCACAACTAGGATTTGTCACACATTATACATTTCTAAGCATATATTTTGGTTCATGGCTATTTATCATGAAGATGGTGCAGTACTTCTGACAGTTGTGTCATAGAATTTAGTTACATCATCATCCTGTTTTTAGAACGCAAGCTTGAATTTTTGAAGCTCTCTCACATTTGACAGTTCTTAAGAGCAGTCAGCGAGGCAATGCTTGTTAGAAAAGGGGTTACCTTGCCTTCTCAGTTGCACAAGATCGGGGATTAATGAGTCAAAGTTTGGTTTCTCACCCAGTACACTCACACAACACCAGTTCCACTGCAAGCACTCCTCTCCCTCTTCTGGCAGATGGTCTAAGAGAAAGAGTGTCTCTGATCCCCAGCTTATATGGAGCCCAGTCCAGGGAGATTCCAACAGGGGGTCAGGTGACCCAACCAAGGAAAGTTCTAGGCCCGAATTTCTGCCACTGAGTGTGTGCCACTTCTCTGGGGGTGTCATGCCAGAGGGCCTCGAATGTTGCTAAGGCTGCACTTTGAATATCGAACATAGTACAATATAAAGAAATTACTTTGATTTTCAAAACAAACGTGTATTCTTTGTACTATTACACATACATTCTTTTAACATAAGGAGGCAATTCCTTTAAACAAACAATGTTGTGCAATATGGACAGTAAGATAAACATCCTGGAGACTACAGATAACCCTGTTTTCATATTAGCAGTACAAACACATCGAGCTATTTAGGTCCATGTGGCTTATACCTTTATAAACGTCACACAACAATAACAAAACAAAATTCATATTTAAATCCTTACTGCATGTACACTCAGGTTCCTTTTGAAATCCTACATAAATCTTAGGAAAGACTATTGTATGATATTTGCTAAAGTGCATGTAATATGACCATTAGGCCTCAATTTGTTCAGTGAAGAAACTGCCATCCAACGTGTACATTGTGTCTACAGAAAAAGTCCCCAGGGAATATCTGAGTTACAAGCAGTATCTCATCTCTGCGACCGTAGGCAGTTTGGAAGCAAGTTTTGAATACTACTTAGAAGGATTTGGTCAAAACAGTGCTTTTGTTTCTAAAGCCAGCCAAGAGTCATGCAACAGCAATGTGACCTGATATAGCTTTATAGGTAATAGGAAGAAGTTGCTTTCTGACAGGGGCTGCACCCCATGTGTAATCCTGAGGAGCATTTATGACTGATTTACCACTGTGATTATGAAGTGACTTCTGAAAGGTTTGTCAGTACAGTATTCCAACCAAAGCCTTTTGCTATTTATGCCAATATCGCAATTCCTCTTACACAGATTACTCAACTACCATGCTCATCATAAAATGAAAACACAATAGGGTAAATATTAGATAAGTCAGTTTCTCATTGGATATTCAAGTTAAAAGAGCACTAAGTTTGTGTTTTAGACCAAAGAAATGACTTGGTATACATAGAAATGAATTTTTATTATCTTAAATACGTTTTAGATATGTACATTCATGCGAGTTTGAAGGTCAACTCATGTTGTAGATACAGAATGAGCTCTTTTTATCTACATGATGGGACTAGCGTAGCAGATGTCCTTTTCCCCCACCACTGCACTACGCTACTGCACTGTTGCATCCATGCCACTAGATGGCAGTATAAACTCTATGAAACAATGTATTCAGGGGATAATGCTTAGAACATGTTTAAGCACTACAAATATCTCAACATCTCAGTGGTTTTCCCTCAGATGTATAGCAAAGAATGTGCCATTAAACCTACTAAGGTTTACGGGTGTCCTTCTTTGAGTTTGAATTTATGCCTTAACAAGGTCGGAATTACATTCTGATATGATTACTGGCAATTTAATCAAAAAATAAACTACGGAGCTGATAAAGAAAGTGATCTTCTTTGCTCCTGCGTTGTCTAGAGAAGGCATTCATATAGTCCCAAGCACACCTCTTGCAGTAGTTGTAGAAGTGCTCCTCTGCTTTCTTCAATGTGATGTTTAAATCCAGCGTTCCCTGGAGGCTATACAGTACACAAAGTTAATCCATTGTAGAAAAGGTTCACAGTTACATAAATATGTCACATCTTATTTGGAAGACAGACCTGCTGGCAAACTGGATGAGCTGCACTTCATCTCTGCACCTTAGGAGGACCTCCCTGTTTTCTATGAGAATAGTAGCGCAGATGAAGAGCTCAAAGGTGAACTCTGTGTTGAAAGTCGGGAGCTCTGAGCCTGACGCATCTTCTGGAACCCACAGGCAAGCAAACACATAACTAGTGTGAGACACATGACAATGTATGAATCCCAAAGGGCAAACTGTGTTATTGCCAAAAGATACCATCAGATAAAATCTCAAAATGCAAAGTATACTTGTTATAAACAAAAATAACAAAATGTAATCATTGGGCAGGCAGCCTGAATTCTGTGTTTTACCTATGCTGTGTTTTTGCGCCAGTCTTTCCTGGTAGCGGGCGCGGTCTACCTGTTGGGAGATTAGCTCTAGGTGATCACAGCTCAGAATCTCAAACAGACGAAGTGCATCGTGGTGTTCAAACTCCCTCTGGAAACCTAGCAGCAGCCATCTGAATGGGGATTCAAACCACCAAAGTGTGCTTGTGCAGAATAGTGAATCTCTACACCCTACAACATTGTTTCACGTCAACATTAAGAATCAATTCCTATAAACAGGCTTGTCGAAGAGACATGGATGTGGACAATGGACAATACCTGTGACAAAAGGCGAAACTCTCCATGCTGTCCGTTACCAAATGGGAGTGAAGCTGGGGGTCAATTTCCTTCAACAGTGCTGCCTCCAGCTCTGAAAGACATTACGGCAAGCCTCTTGAGTGCAGGCACATTACAATAAAAATGCAATGTTTACAATATACTTATATAAAACTGCATGGACTCTATAGTTCCACAATATGACTTTTTGTCATTCACTTCCAAGCTGAAGTAGCCCTCTTTTGCCACTAGAGGTCATATATGTAACATACCTGGCAATATTTTCCATTACATATTTTGTTAGTTTACACAATAATCGTTCCTTATCATTTTACTGACCTATTTTCCTGTGGAGGCCATCAGCCTGGAAGTCCTTGGAGAACTTCTCCATGTAGCAGGAGAAGCCCCAGAAAGTGTCCACCTCACAGTCAAGAACCTCCAAGAACCGGCTACACAGATCATTCATTCCCTGTGCATAGCTGACTTCTGTTGAGAAAGTTAAAAACTCAGTTCCTGAGTAAGTGGGACTCGTGCAGGAAGCGATATACGAATAAATATCCTCCTATTTATGTTCGTAATCCACAATTTGTTAGTACACATTGATTCTCCTAAGCCCCTTTCACACATAGTTCCTGGTAAATTACAGGGATAACCTTCCCGGCACTGCTAGTGATTTTCACTATTCACACATGCAGCTACATGCCCTCCCATTAAATTTGTTCTGACACTGACATTATTGAAAAAAATGAGCTTGTTTGCAAACGAAAAACTTGTACTACTTGTTATAAAATCAAACGGGACTTTGTGATTCTTTTGCTCTCTGCACGTGTAAATGTCTTTAAATAAAAAGTAAAAATTGCAAACTAAGAAAGGGGAAGAGAATATTTGTTTATGTTGTTTACCTGGATGAAAAGCAGCGAATGTAATGAGAATATCTCTCAGCACCAAGAGATTCCCAGAACCTTTGCCGCTGAAAGCACAAGACCATTATTGACACATAAAATGTGTAACAATGAACTGAGTCAAAATAGTACATAGCAGCTGTAAGTTATGCCACAGGCCTGAGCAGACCTGTGTTTATCAGAGACTTTTGTAAACCGGACATCTACTAGTGCCTAATCGTTTTCACCATGGCCAGTTTAACATCCTGTTCGCGGTCGCACTATGTAAATAGCTAGTTCCTCTCCTAGCTCTCTACTATTAGATCTACAAGTGTAAATAACAGAATTGGACTGCAGTACAAGAGCTGCAGACACTAATCCAGTGAAACAGGAAGGAGAGTGTGGCTGAGACAATAACAAATACTTGTGCTATATCACAATAGCTTGCCAGGATGCTCTGCACTAATGTCAGTATTACATTACAGTATAGGAACATTTAAAGGGACAGTCCCCCCCCCGACTCTTCCAACAGTGATCCTCATCTTGCACCCATCTCAACCCCTCCCCCGACAGCCATGTGGACTTGTTTCAAAAACAAGGGCAGAAATTTTCGTTCTTTTTTTTTGTGTTTGGGGGTGGGGGCGCACTGTAACACAATCAAGGAATGTCCCTTTAAAGGCAGACCTCTGGGAGGATGCAAGGGATCGGATTCAAAACAGAATCGTTAACAGTTGTTAAAGTTGTCCATGTCGCTTTAACAAATGTGTGATGTTGATCATCACTCACAGGTAATATGTCAGCTCCCTGGTAGTTCGAGGCACGTCCTTGTCAATGATTCGAATAGCCTCCTCTAGCTCTTTTAAATTAATTGTCACTCGTTCAAACAATACCTGAAAAAGAGGGAGAGAAGGGATGTATTCTATTAAGTGTATAATGAGTCTTTTAGCCATACATCACATATATTCTAGGCTTTACACGCAGTATTCATGGGTTCATAGTTGGTTAGGCATTATTCTGTTAAAACAAAAAACGATATTAAAACGATACAACAGCACACACACAATACAACAAATAGATATAATGGTACAGTTCTATTTTTAAAGGGTAACTGTAGAGGAAATGGGGCATATTGGAAATGAAAAGGGACACATTAAAGGGATCAGGGGATTTAACCTGTGCCTGTAGCTCTAGAAAAGCCAGCCTGTCCTGGGTGTCCTCCCTCTGCTCCTGAGGCTGTTGGCTCTCTGCCTGCCTCTGGTCAAAATATCTGACTGCGGCCACCAGCTCAGCTGGTATGAGGACAATATAAAACACAACAAACAAACCAAACAATGTATAATAATAATACAATATGATTAATATAAACAGCCCATTTATATTCACAAACGTAAGTACTGCACAACCTCGGTTTCGGACATTACCATCTGTGCCGTTGAGGCGTATTCGAAGGGCCGAAGGCAGGGCCCTCTGCCATTTTCTCTTCATGACCTGGTAGCGCACAGCTAGCTGCTCCTGCAGTAGGGGGCGCTCTGAAGCAGTGGAACTGCATGGGTACACCCCAAACAGGAACCGCCACACAAGGCCACGCTCAGGTGGTGACACCCCCCCTAGTGGTAAGCAGTCCACCAGATGCACTTGTGATCAATAATATCAATATCATGGTTCTAGAAGTGGGGTCAGGATGAAATGCGAGAATATATATTTATTATTGTGAATAATATTGTTATATTATTATTTTATGATGGATAAAACCTAAAGATGGTGAATAGAAATCATCAAAAGGACACTCCTTTGTGTCCAGAATTACCCGTGTGGTTAAAAGCAGTCACAAAAACCTTAACAATTGGACCTGAATGCTCAGAAACTCTACTCCTCCCTCTACTGCACTCATAGGCTCAAACTGTCCTCTACCCCTCCTCCTATTGCGCTGTAATGCACAGTCTTGTTTTAAACGTAAACAGCGAGCTGTGTTGGAAATCACGCGGGTTCTAAGGATGCTATAACATAATCGAGGGATAGAGGGACCTTTACAGCCCCAATACATTGGCAGGGCACGGGTCATTTTTAAAGAGTCTGGATGAGTGAACGAGCCAAAACGAATGAAAGTGAATGTAGTGAATGTAGTGTAAAGACCAAGGGCCTTTGTAGTCAACACATATTTTCCTGAATAATTACATCCCAGACTTTGTCTGATAGCTTTTAAGAGAATTTCAGGACCCTGGTTGATCTTTTTATGTTTTCTGTCTTCCAACTTTAATGGTACACAGTCCAGGCTGCCATTCGATACACGCTAAAGTGAGTTGAAGTCACTTAGGCCTGCTTGATTTCCAGGACAAAGAGCGCAGGGGGATTTTCCACATTCCTGACCTAAAGTGACAGATGTAATGTGAAATTTTGCCCCCTGGTGAGAGACCACACGAGGTGCCTTTCGTACCATTACATCACCGGATCCCTTCCTCTTCTGCATCTTAAAACTTTAAAAGGGTAAAATGTATGTATTGGAGTCCATGGCTGTAGTCCTCAACCTTGTTTGACCCGTGGCCCCCCTAAAAAAAACAAGTTGTTCCTAGCTCAGGACATTTGGTTCCACGTGATAACTAGATTATAAAATCTTGAAAACCTCTCTCGGTCCAGAATAAGCATAAATTCTCCGCCCCCCCCCCCCCCCCTCCATTAAGTACCACCAGTCTGAGAACATGTGTCAGATGCCCACTGACATCACCTTCATTAGTCTGTGCCAGATCATGATATTATTTTCTTGTGCTTCCTTAAAAAGTCCTTTTCATTTCCATGAATGATAACTATTGTTTTATTATAGCTCACGTGTTTCATTATTTGCTTGGGGGGTTGCAAGTAAGATTTAACACTGTACTGAAGGGCTTAACTATGGCCATACCCTGAAGCAAAGCATCACTTGACTTCCTCTTGACTTGTGGCTGCTGCAGGCCTGCCCATAGACTAATACAGTTCCTTAATTATGAACGTTTCTAATATGTTCTATTGATTTCTTAAAAGATAACGCTTCACGTCACCCTTTACAGCATTTTTCTAGCTTGTTTGCTTTTTTGTTTAGTTTGAATCCTCATGGTACAATTGCCATTTTTTCACTTATTTTGTGAATGATTGTAGATATGAAGAAGGCTATAGACTGATAGAATCATATAAGTAGCCTACCATACCATTTTGGAAAATGTGTTTCCTCAGCCTGGATTCGTCTACTCTCCATTCGGCGTCCATGACCCCCGGGAAACTGAAAGGAGTTGTGGTTGGGGCAGGGGAGCTGATCGCTGCAAGTCTTTGCTGGGTAGTGAAATCTCTGGCGTCTGGTAGGTGAATCTTGGAGGAGCTACACTCTGTCATTCCGTTCTTTACACTGTTATAGTAGCCTATAGCCTGCCGGCACTTTCAACGTTAGCGATACACGCAGGTGAGCAGGACCCTGACTGGTGAATTGCCTTCATACTAACTACACGGATAGATCAAAACTGTCCAGGCCATTACCACCCATTTATTAAACGTGTTTATCCATAAACCATCCCCTTGCGAGTCGTAGCTAAACTGAGGGTCGATTCCATTCACAAGGCTTAAAACGCGCAAGGTCCTGAAACTCGTTTATTCGTTGTTCTGACAGCGATCCTTGTACTGTTTTCTGTCCCCCCGCTCTAGCAGTCATATGACTGGGTTGAGTGCCAAAATTCATTTGTATTGATTTAAATTTTAAAGCGTTTTACGCCCCCCGGTGGTGAGTTTGAATCACATACCACATGCTTTTGTGTTTAAACAAAAAAACAAAAAAACAAAACAAAACACGTTTAATCATCTGCTGCTTGATATAATAAGTAGCCTAATTGAACCTTTTAAATGTTGGCCATGTAAAAAATATCTGGTATGTCTTTGAGTGAGATTATATCACTAACAATGAGAAATAAACATAGATTAGGCTTGATAGGGGGCAGGATACTCTCCCAGCCAGAAGGTTGTGGGTTCAAGCCCCAGAGTTGGTGTTACGAACCCCTTTGACGGAATCAGGGTTGGCAACACGTCAATCAATAAAATATGAGGGAGACAGTGTAAAAGTGAAATGTCTGGTCTTTATTCCAAACATATAGATAGCTCCCAACAGTATGGTGGAAGAAGGGACCGGGAGGTTGCGCCAAACAAAACAAAACAAGCTACCTAGCGCTAAAAGAGAGGAAAAGGAAGGAAAACTTTACAAAAGTAGCACCAACCACTAAACCTGGTGTGTCTCTACAAAGCTTACCTATGTGCAATGGTACCCCAGCTTATCTAAGATCCAGTGCCTGCCTGCCTGCCTGCCTGCCTGCCTGCCTGCCTGCCTGCCTGCCTGCCTGCCTGCCTGCCTGCCTGCCTGCC
>JAOEHI010000008.1:2745336-2757810 GCA_025447815.1 Percopsis transmontana | reverse complement strand
ACTTCCGATCACATCCACACACGCTTAAAATCTTTCATTAAAAAATACTGTAAATATTTCATTGGATTACTTTATACCGGGCACATGTGGACCCGCCCCCCCCCCCCCCCCCGTGGTGCACAAACACCTTGGCCCCGCCCCCGAGCGGGATTCCAAAAAGTTTGACTGACAGCTCATTCCACCCCCCCCCCCCAGCCCCCCGGCTACTCTGGTTGGTGGCAGTCATGTTGCCATGACACCAGACTGTTTTGTCTGCCCTTTGACCCCTTTTAAGGGGTGCCGTGGTCAACCAGGCATTACATGAGGGGGGGGCGGATAGCAGGGAAGAGAGGTGGCTGGTGGGATGGGGCGGGGGGGGGGGCATTTCCTCTGTAAAAACGAGGCCCAAAGGCTTCCTCCATACGTCCGCTGCGTACGGAGCAGAAGGTGGGGAGACCCGAGGTGAAACAAAGGCACACGCCCAGAGAGGTGGCAGGCTCGCTACAAGGGGGACCAAGCTGGGCTGGTGCTCCCGGGGGGGGTGTTAACACTCATTGTTCATTGGCTGATTCTTTTGAAGATATATCCCTGGCTTTGTCCGGGTTGAAGAGAGATGTATGTATGATCAACAGCCTCGGATGCGTATGCAGGAGACCTCCCTGCGATCCCAGAGAGCAATTGCACTGTAGCCGGCACCAGCATGTACACAATAGCCTCAGTACAATAGCAGGATATGGTATGGCTGGTACCTAAATAGAGTTTGAACTCCAGCAGAATGGGATGGCATAGCATGTTATGTTTACGCAATTGCCTCTTGCCAAGCTGTGTGTGTTCTCAGCAAGCCACACACCCGTCACAGTGCCATCATCGTCACAAACATGCTAATAAAAGCCCCCTGTAGGATAAGCACGGCACTGCTTACAGAGGGCTTTCTGAAATGAGAACAACTCGCTTAGCAGTTCCTAATTTCCCTTGCCATATTCTCTAAGCCTGGCAGGGGAGCAGAGTCATCTATGTTTACAAGTAATATACGTTGAATCCTTTCCCCTGTGAGGGTAATTTATGGTGTAATTGAATTATTGGAGCCGCTGCTGTGTTTGCCTGCCTCAGAGGATCTTTTAACAGTGTTTCCTGTTTGACCCAGGCTAAAGGCAGACATCTGAAACTCACATTTACACCTTACAATAAGTATATAATACAAGTATATCATTTGCGCACAGTTTATGACTTGCAATCAAGAGCCGGCCTTAACGATAATATAAAAGACCATCACAGCTCTAGTCTCTTATATAACAATAATAAGACTGAAGCTTTTCTCCTGTGGTGTTTTTGTTTATTAATCAACCGTGTTTTACTAATCATTGTACAACCTCGGCCTTTGTGCGTAGGTTTTGTTGGACCATCTCTCCAGATTTAGACCTTGTACGTCTTCATAATGGACTGCTTCCAAGGTAACACTGCCTCTGTAGAATACCAAGTACTCACATGTTTAACCGTGTAGTGCAGCTCCCCTTTACATTTATCCAGCCCATTAAGCACTCAACCATTCATCCCCGCGCATGTGGAGTGTTAATCCTCTTGGTTGCTTTTTAAGCCCACTCACTATAGGCGTTTGTCTGGCAGCTGTCAATAAGGGGGGCAGCACTGAATGTAAGGATCCTTTGATTTTCCATGCAGCAGTTTTCTGTTACGACTAAAAGCGTCTTTAAGGGACAGCAAACATGCTCCCTTTATCTGTGCCATTGTTTATCGGGAAGTTTGATACGTTTTATGATGGCTATGGTATGTTTTGATGGTAAAGACATAACAGATTTATTTACGCGTTCTTTCTTTCTTAAGTAACAGAACAGCTCCAAGGTCTAACAAAACCTCAAGCAACCTATTTAGCACTTGTTCCATAATGTAATCCATCATCTGTTGGAAGAAGTGCGTGAAGGTAGACAATGCAGAGGGGCCCCCCGAAACACCAGCCCACCGTAGATTGACAGCTGTGCCATAGCAACAGTTTGGCTAGTTGCCAGGCTGTAGGGGTTGCCAGGCAAAAGGGTTCCCATGGCAACCTTCGTTTTGCCACCTTGGCACATGAGCCCGGTGTCTACCGAAGCAGATTAGGATGCATCTTTGCTCACAGCTGGGGAAAAAGGCACATGCATATTTCAGCAGATCAGAACTTTACCATTTTACGTTCCGCATCACCACATGGATATATGACTTTATTGTTTTCCACATATATTTAGCACAGATAGATATTTACACAAATTAAGTTAAGTAATTGTGAAATGAGGCACAAAATATTAAATTAATAAAGATTTTGTTGTAGATTTTGATGAATGATGAAACAAATCTTCTATCTTTCTGGGAGAGATAGAAATATATGAGCAGCAGACTTGAGGCGGGCATGAGGATGTTATGAAGAAGGAGAGACGGTAGGAGAGAAATATGGAAAGAGAGAGTGAGAGGTACTGAACTCCACTGTATATTACCGTGTTGGTGTTCTCCCAATGCAGTAAATATTGAACATCTGACCGTTTCACACATCGGGTGACCTGAATGTTGAACCATAAGGTGACAAACATTTTCTGGGGAAGTTGCGGCCAAAAAGTATGTATTGACTTTTGCAGTTGAAGTGAGACACTTGGATTTTCAATAGTTTTGCAATCTTTTCTAGGAAACTATTGCAGGTGGTCAGAAACGCAGGTGAGGTTGTGGTTGTGAAAACACTAACCAGGGAGCGTAGACACAAAAGAAAGCGTGTTTGAACAAGGACAGAGAAAAGTGTGTGTCTGTGTGTGTCTGTGTGAGAGAGAGAGAGAGAGAGAGAGAGAGAGAGAGATCTGAGACAGGAGATTCGGAGAACGAGAAAGGGGGGAAGGATTAAAAATCTGAACACCTGCCAAAGAGAGTCACGACAGGGGAAGGAAGGAAAGAAATTCACCTGGCAACATTTTCGTGGTCCCGCTGGTAGCCACGGCAGCGCCTTCGCCTCATTGGTTAAAAGGGCAGTCTTGAGGCGGGGGGTGGGGGGGCGCCCGCAAGGGCCTCCTCTTTCCCGGCTCTTCTCAGGCGGCAATAATCCGTCGAGAAGCGCCGCACGGTTCACCAAGAGGTCTGCACGAAAAATGGGTGGGGCAAAGCTCGGTCACTGCTCTTTATTCATTTCCTGTTGGGGAAAAGGACCCCTGACAGGCCTTTGTTGAGAAGCTACAGTGGATGCTTCTAGAGCCGCGCTGAGCGCTGCGTTAGCGCGCTAACATCGCAAAGCTCCCATGCTGTCCCGTGGGCTTGTAATCACATTTACATTAATACATTTACAATAATACATTTCTAAACACTCAAGGACATCTTACAATGCAAATACATAGATTAAAAAGAGTTGGCTGAGATGAAGCCAACTGATAAACATATCTGAAAAAGAATACAAAATAAACAAAATAAAATAAAACAGTCTGGTGAGAGTGGAACAAAGGGTCAAACATTGTGCCATTAATACAGATTCACCACTCCAATCCATGGTGAGGCTGCAGCCTCCCATGAACCGAGGCAGCCATTAGCTAACATAGTAAATTGAATGATTCATAAATAGACTGTAAGGAATAGATTACAATGCTGCTGGCATTTTCATATCAGCTGCAGCTATATTTAGGGCTCGCTCACAAATTGAGCAAAGCCTGGGCTGAATGTTACTGTAGCTGACTGATATTAGCATCGTCTGTTTAGAGGAACTTGTAGCTTTATAGTGTTATTTCTCCTTTTAAGTTCTCTCCACTTTACCACCATTAAGCTGCGTTAAGTGCATTAAGTAATTACACATGATTTGATTTGAACACTTAAGGGTGTGAGTACGCAGTGCAAATATTATACCCAAGCCCAACCCAAGTATTTCTTTTAATGCTATATATTAGGAGTTAACATCTATCCCCAGTGGATTTAGATGAAATATTGTGCATTATGAATTTTCACTCATAGCTTCCCCCTGGTGGAAACAATGAGTAGATGTTTATGAGTAATAGTTTTAACATTGGCAGGATCCTGCAGAACTATGATACCTAAGTTGTATTTTGGGATTTCTAATGCTGGCAATTATCTTGGAATGAGGAATCGGGGCTCAGCAAGCCCCTTTAACATGAGAGAGTGAAAAAAAGGAGCTTGGATAGTCACCACTAGAGGGCAACAATGCCTTAAAAATGAAAGGCTTAAATCACTGGGCGATTGTGGAAGCATAGTGGATTGGAGTTTCTGAATTCTGTTCCATTGTGCTGAATATAAAAGTAAAAACATGGCAGCGGTAGGAACGACAAGGACTTCACAAACTAGTTTCTTTGTTATTCTGCCCGGCCTTGAGGAATTCTTCCAATTCCTTTCGCTACAGCCCCCTCAAAACTAAATGAACGTTTGCTGCCAGCAGTCTGTAGCGTCACTAAGATACTTGGCGGTGACGACGGCACAAGCTCGTTAAACACCGCTTCTCTGAGGCTTACCCAACCTGGTCTAGATTCTCGCTCTCTAGTAAACGGTAAAGCAGGTCCACCTCCTTCGACAGGACTGCAGGAGTCTCTGACAGAGTTACGTTGCAGAGTAAAACATCAAGTTCAAGATACTCTCGACAGCCATTGCGTGTTATCCTTCTGCTATCTGATTGGACGGATCTCTCTTGCAAATCAGATGCTATGTCAGTGAGCCCTCTGATCACATAAAAGTTAAATCAAAAAACGACTGTAATGAGCACTTAAATACACAAAACGCCATCATAATCCCTGCCTCAACATCTGGATTTCGAACTCCCAAGTCCCAAAAAGATATAAAATATTCATGTGTTGTGTTTTATACCATCATTAAAACGGTGAAAACTATCATCTGCACATTCAGAAAAAACAAGATAACGCTACTGATATCTGGGAGGAAATGTAAGATGAACACATAAATCGCAACAAAATGGCCAAGGAGTCAGACGGACGGATTGATTCACAGCTCTACGTCCGACAATAGATCAATGAAAAGGCCAAAAACTAGACAAAAGAAAATAACAAATTCCACATTTGACATTTAAAGTCAGACCGGATTGATCGACAGACAACGGGACAGACCGAAAGACAGACATACCCACGTCTGGCGGGTACGAGATCATTGTCTGGAGAACACCTCTACAGTCTGTGCTCTGCGGTGTGAGGTAGTTGGTTGTATGGTTTCGCATAATAAACAGCACGGAGATAACTGTACAACCTTCTAGCTTTCCCTGCGGAGTCACCTCACTCCACGGCTCAAGTGTCCCGCCCAGAGAGGTAAGTGCGTTGTTTAGTGTGTACTTGAGGACCTCTGAGGGGTTCAGGACGTGACTTGTACCTCTGCATTGCATCTTCCCCTCTCACGTCCAATCAGATGTTTCCCACTTAGCCTGGTGACGTCTTGCTGAAACCTCGATGAGATTTCATTTGAACTCCCGCAGTAGGTCGGTCATGAAAACCGCAGAGTCGACAGGTTTTTGGCTAAATACTTTCACCCATATTTCCCCAGTGACACTGACTCATTGCACAATCATAGACGATTAACCACATGCAAACGTGGCTGCCATGCAGTAAACCCCCCTTTGCTTTGCAATGTGCCGTCGAGCTGCGGCAGCAGTTTTTGTTGACCGGTCTAAATGCTTTGTCTGCATGCGCCTCTGTATGTGGGTTCTCTGCGTCTGTGGCGGTAACAGAACCAGTGTACGTCAGTGTTGTTACCCAGGCTATCTGTATGTGGGTTCTCTGCGTCTGTGGCGGTAACAGAACCAGTGTACGTCAGTGTTGTTACCCAGGCTATCTGTATGTGGGTTCTCTGCGTCTGTGGCGGTAACAGAACCAGTGTACGTCAGTGTTGTTACCCAGGCATAGCTATCTGCTGCTGTGTGCTCCTGCAGACGCCTCACACACACACATGTGCAGCAACAAACACACCAAGTCATTTATTCACTCTTTTTTTTTTTTTGCCCCCTGCCAACTCTTTTTCTCATCCCTGCCCCCACTCTGCCCGCCCCCGCCCCCGCCCAGCCCCCGAGTGTGTGTCCGCCTGGTGGTTGAGACAGCAGCCATCTGCAGTGCGTTTAGAGCTGGCTCTCCCCGTCCTCGCGGAGGGAGGAAAAGCAGGGCATATATCAGAATTGTGCTGATTCAGCGCTGTTCGTCGTGGCATTCTTTATCATCCCCGACCCCCGCACCCCCCACCCCCCCGCCTCCGACGCAGCTTTACCGCCTGCCAGCTGCAAGGTGTGTGGGCCAGGGAAGATGTACAGGTCTCTCTCATACGGCAACATTGGCTGGGATGCAGATTGACACACACACACACACACACACACACACACACACACACACACACACAAGGTGCTTTACAGGTACCGTACCCATCGGGGTTACGTTACAGCAATGTGTGGAGTGCTAACATCCCGTAGGCTGTAGTGCATGCTAACAATAATAACATTAATAATGCTAATTCTTTTTAGGTAAAGACACGTTGATGTGCTTTCCATCGTGTCACAGGTGGAAACGGGGCTTCATGGCATGTCAGTACAGGCTGCTGCCGTCGTGCGCACTTCAACAAAAGCGCCTTTTGGGGTGCTAGCTTGCGCGAGATCGACCCGGTCCTGAGACAGCCATGGCAGGCACCATCTCAGGCTGATGATGTCACTGTGGAACACTCCCAGTGCTTTGTCTCACAATGGCACTGCAGAGAGTAGCCGCAAGGAGCGCGCGCACGCACGCGCGCACACACACACACACACACACACACACACACACACACACACACACCTGTCTGTGGCATTCTGCGTTTGTCACTCAAATGCTCGGGCCCTAGCGATTGCGATTATTTCCATTTTTTAAATGAAAAAGGCTTGTAAATAGCTGCTAGCTTAAAAGGATGCGTACAAACCAGATATGCTGATATTAACACAGACAATGGAGAGCAGTTCTGCACTGGAAACCAAATTCAGAATTAGAACAACGTGATTTGTCAGGTGCAGCAAACTGGAGCAAAATAGAATTGGCTTTTTTCAGATGACTGCGGGTACGTATCAGCATTTGAACATAGCTCAGAAATGCTCATGTTGACTAGGAGAGTGCAACGCGATAGGCAAAACACAACAGATATAACTAGCTATGTTGTCACTTGACACAGACCTTAAACACTTTTCCAGATATAGTACGCCGTGTTTCTGTGTGTGTGTGTGTGTGTGTGTGTGTGTGTTGGGGAGGTGATTTGTTCAGACATTAGAACCACAAATATTCTCTTTGATATTAATCAAATATAAATGTATAATTGATTTGCCGGGTTATGAAAGGTATGCTTTATTTCGAAAGACATTTTTTATAAACTCTGTACAAGTGGCAGCACCCAAAGAACGTTTTTTAGTTCCACCCTCACTTCACTTCTTCCAGATATTTCTATTCTGTGTTGTACGACTTGGTCAAAACACTTTACCGGTAATGATGCTTACACATCAAGTGTAGTGTTTATGTTCCACCGAACAGAACAGACACCAGACCGCTGCCTCTAAATTAGATTCTGTCTCATTTCTAAATTTCCCTCAGGGTTGTATGATTGTGTTAGACAATAAACACAAATGTACCAACAAGGTCTTTTTCCCAGGGTGGCAGTAGAAATGTTAAAAGCAGATGTACCGACAGAAATACATTGTCTAACCCGAGTTCTCTGACAGGTTACCCAGTGTAATTAACAATGAATATATTATTTGAAGACAAAACTGCATTATTAAACATGTAAAATTAGCATTTTCTTTGTGTAGCCAACTAAAAGCTTTTCCGCCGCAAATTAAACTAAGGGAAGTGTTCCGGAGCCTGCGTGAATATTTTATAACGTGAAAACGATTTGGCTCGGGCTGTCATCGCTTTAGCATTTCAAATATTTAATGAGCTCAGACGCTGCCATGCTCAAGGTGTTTGGGCGGGTTGTGTTGCGCTGAACGGCCATGACTTTCACGCCTATAGCTTCTGCATGCGATCCACATTACGCGGGAATGCAACCTAACAAACAAATAGCAGGAATTCTGTGCCATTGGCGTAGCTATCCAGAATGCGTCCTTCCCGTCGAGCAGTTTGTTTTTATGCTTTTCGGGTGCCATCAGGCGTATTGCGCGAGAGACACACCGTGAACCCAGTAATCAGTTTAAAGACGGCGTGATTGCTGTAAACACAGAGAGGAAATAATACCCGGCTCTCAGGTTCACCAGACTCTGGGGCTTCATGGTTTCTCTCTATTCTCAGCCTACAGTATTAGACATTCTGACCCTCCCCCCCCTCTGCTCCCACTTTCCGCTAGACTCCGCCGTCTCTCACACACACACACAGCTCCTGTCTTTCCCAGACTTGCGCGCACATGCGTACAAACAGGCACACGCAAACGCACCGCATGCCCTCTCTATCTCTCTCTCGCTCGCTCGCTCGCTCGCACGCATGCACTGCACGCATGCACGCACGCACACTCGTGCACGTGCAGTGCACACGCGGCTCGCAGACTGCAGGGGGGGTTTCTGGGCTAGCGGGGACGTGAGGCTGGAAAAACGTGAGATGGAAGAGAGGGAGAAGGAGGGATGAAACGGTATAGGAGAGAAGGATGAAGGAGGAGAGGGGACTCCGAGGGACAACGGAAGCATAAGGAGGAGAGGAGATGTGTATCATCTCAGTAGGTCTGCACGGGGCGGGTTAGCGGGCTTGTTTAAGTCGGCGTGTGAACAAATAAGCGTGTGCAGGTTTGCGTAACTGTGTGTCTGTAGGTTTTTCCGTAGGAGCCCTGGGTGAGACAAAAGGTGACAGTCCGGTAGGAAGGTGGCGTGTGTACAATAGTGGAATCAATACTATTGTCTGTTTTCTACCTGCCGCCGGGCTCGCTGGCCCCACAATAGCCAGCCACCAGAGAGGGAGCGAAGCCCGCAGCACAGACTCTCTCACGCCGGCAAAGAAAGAAAACAGGCGTTCATTCACAGGTGAATACAAATGTGTATCTGACCGCTGGACAACATGTACATTTCAACACTCATTTTGTCTTCGAGGCTGAATGTGTATAACCTTTTGTGACAAATTCTTTAGATACCTGTGTCTGTCACTGTGTAAATGAATCAGGTAGGTGTACAATATGCATGTATTTATTTAGCATTTTACTGTTAACTGAATTATGCTGTTTAGAGGGATGTTTAACAGATTCCTTCATTAACATCCATTTAATTAGAAGATAAATGTCTGTTCATTTACGGTCTCATTTATCTTTGATTAACTGTGATTGTGATGCATGTTATGCATTTTATGACTTGATCTTTTTTTTTTATTCATTATTATATTTTTGTATGTATAATTGTTAATTATTCACCTGCTGCCCTATACATTGTATATATGTGTCAAACATATATATATATATATGTACATACAACAAATACATAATTAATTGTGACGCAAAGTTATGATGTCTCTCTCATATTCTGTCTCGTATCACTATATTTTAGATGAAATCGAACATTTTCAGACCACAATATTGTAGTTTACTCAATGCCCCACACCATATAAACGTCATACCAAGAGTTGTTACCAGCATGGATAGATCAAATATTACTTGCAGATGCATTTTCCACATAATTAAGACAATTTTTTTCTCTGTCCCCGCCAGTGCATGTCATATCAGCTGTCTACCAGTAGGTGGCATAGTTTGAAATATTTGTTCTGTATTTTGAATTAACCCATCTCTTCATTGACTTTACGCTTTAAATGGACATTATTTGGTAAAACATGGGTGAACCAAGTTAAATTAATATTTCACAGGTCTGCATTTTAAAATGATTGTGTTTTCACTTCCCTCAGATTGGTGTATTCTTCTCCCTTTCCGTCAGTGCTGCAAAACTGGTATGTAAGAATATGATGACGATGATGCTGTAATCCCGTGTTTATCAAGCAGCTGTGGTAGCGAATGAACCTATTATATTACAGATAGGCCTTAGCAAATTATATCAGTCATGAGGCAATCAAATTAATTTGTTTATTTATCATCTCAAATAAGAAAGATTGTATCTCTTATATATACTGTATATATGCAAAGTGTGTGTGCGTGTGTGCACGTGTGTGTGCGTACGAATGAACAAATTTTTTGCCAGTGTCTTTAAATCCATTATGCACTAGTCCCTTCTAGCTATAGCAATACACAATAAAAATGGATCTTCAGTTAATCAGTCTACATAACGTACATTTCTTTCTCGCCTTGTGCACCCTATTCTGCATTATTGACGTGCGTTTCCCTCCAAAAAAACGTTCATAAGCTTCCAGCTGATCTTCTCTCCGTGTCAAAGTTTCCTGTACAAACTGAAGGTTTTTAAATTCAGAAATCTGCAGAAGTATGAAAATGCTGCTTGTGTTCTGATTCTGCCACGAGCCCCTTCGGTGCCGCAGAATCAGAAATGTCAGATGAGGTCACGTCTTTGTGCCGACACGGCAACTCTGCGGTACTTTTTATTATATATTTTTTTTACACCGCTGCTTAATTTAAATCAATGTGTTTAATTACGTATGTACCAGTATGCCCCTCTGTCCCTGAGACCCTTAACCTGTGAGGTCAAAGTAGGTCACAGGTGAGGTCCTCGGGAACAGGGCTGCATTCAGTTTCAGCGTACTGCGAAATGGGGGGGCAATTTGTTAAAAAATGACACGATTTTTCTCCTCAGCACGCTGGAGGCCTGAGGAAAAGGTATGATAGATGTTTGATGTTATGGTCGTGCTGGTTCAAACGGCTTCAAACGCTGGTATTTTACAAAGATCTGATGGCCCGTTTTCTTCCCGATCTCATTTTGGAATAGTTTGCCTTCACTATCCAACTGTGTGTCTCATCAGTGTACTGTTATGCATTACTAGTACACTAAAGACAACGCCTATTTCACGGACAATAAGATTGCCTGTTCTACCACAGCAGAAGATCTTTCAGGGGGCTGACCCTATTGGCTGGCTTCGTGTTATAGGCCTTAACCAGGGCCAATAAGAAGACAGCCGAGGGTTGTGACCCCGTCCTGTATCATCTTGAAGATGACAGCCGAAACCCCCTACATCAGATGTGCTGTCAATGTGTGGTATAAGTCACCTTTCCTTTATGTCACCGGGTTAATAAAAGAGGTCAAAATGTGTGAAAAGATGACACCATAAAATGAAAGCCCCTATGTTCCCTCACAGGTGTTTTGAACAGGCTAAGTAAATCTCTTCAGGGGGCCAGGCTTTCACTAGAAGTCTTGTCGTGCGTTGTCGCGACTGCGATGCGGCAACCTGGGGGCAGCACAGTCTAGTGGTTTGGGTGGTTGACTCCCACCCGGAAGGTCATGGGTTCGACGTATCTTCGTGATATACCCCTTGTTCCCAGAGCTATCGATTCTTTCAAAGAATGCCAATAGATATAGATAGATATTGACGCCTCTTCCTTCAGCCGCAGCTGAAGCAACTTCCACGCTCTTTCTGTCTCAGGTTGAACCTAGCTGAAACCATGCTGCAAAAAAAGAAGCATATATTAGCAAGGTGTCAGTTGGCCCACGCTAAAAGTGACCTGTGTCAGTTTTGTTGCAATCAAGTAGGGTTTCTAAGGAAAGGTCTAATCAGCCAAATAAACCCAAAACACCTTTGTGGGTTTATGGCTTTAAAATTAATTTCTTATTCTCCATTTTTGCCAAAAATATATAAATAAAAAAGATAACATCTACACCCTTCCTGTTTATTTAATGCTTAGGCGCATGTGTTATCTGAAACATGTCCCATTCATGCACAAACACACTTTTTTCCTTCCCAACAAACCATTTTATTACAGTTGGCCTCCTCGTTTGTGTTATCGCGCACCCAGAACCCCACATTTCAGGCCAGGCTCCACCAAAGTGGGTAGCTGTACGGCCTATGAAGCCTATGAGCACTGTAGGGTGAGGGGTAGAGGGGAGTGTGAGCCACTCAGCGGTCTCAAGCCAAAACAAAATATTCTTTTACAATGCCGGCATCCACCCCAAGGGCAATTCCAGACAAACAAGGAGTGTCCCGTTAACTGTGGAATAACCGGAGCTGATGTCCTTGTAAATACTGTAGACATGCGTGAGGAGATTTATGAATGCGTCCTTGTCCCTGTAAATGTAGCTCTTCCACACACACATAAACGCAACCACACGCGCGCGCACATGCGCTGGGGTGTCCCTCGCTGGGCTCGCTGGGGTGACTGCAGGCACTTCTGGACAAGGCTCTTGCCTTCTATTGATTGGCGTGTCTACGTGGAGACAGATGAATGCATTAGTACCCGGCTCGCCCTGCCACTGGAAATATATTAAGTTCATGTATTAGGCACCCTGTCTGGTTGCCATGGCGACGCGCTGTGAGTGAAGGGCTGGGGAAGTGGGGGGGGGGGGGGGGGGGGGGGCACCAGGCCCAAAACACCAAGTGTTTTGTCACCCCCCCCTGGGGTGGGGCGCCCCCCCCCCCGTGGGGGGGGGCCCCGGTGTTGGGGGGG
>JAOEHI010000008.1:2709752-2736215 GCA_025447815.1 Percopsis transmontana | reverse complement strand
TTTTTTTTTTTTTTTTTTTTTTTTTTAAAAAAACCCCCCCCCCCCCCCCCCCCCAAAATACTATGAAAACTTTTTTTTTTTTTTTTTTTTAAATCGCATACGTTATATAAACCATTTAGAACAAAAAGAAAACACGTTCCATATTTTATAAAACTAGCACTTGATGACTTATATGTAATAATCCATTTTATAGTGGATATGCATCTAAGGCCGCCTTACTTCCGCATTCAAGACGGATAACAAACCTGCAGTGTCCTCCTCCACTTTGTCAGTTCTAACAGCATCTGTAGTAGTCTCGCCTGCCCCCTTGCCCTTTTTCATGGGTTGACTGCTACACTCTGCCTCCTCCACCTCCATGGGCTCCTCCTGGCTGGATCGCAGTTTGCCATCACCATTCACCATAGTTTCGGTTTGACTCTTCTCAACTCCACATATTAAGATTGCAGGGTGTTCTAGTCTCGCTGACAGTGTTTGGATGTTATCATCACCCATCTCACTGATACTGGCCCTATTCTGGGGTTTGCTTCCACTCTTCTGGCCCCCATCCTGTGTGGAGGGATTGGTAGATTTGTCTGACTCTGCAGTGATGGTCTGCGTCTGGTTGCCAGTATCTGCTTCCCTCCTGCTCCAGTGTTCCACGCCCACTGTGCCGGCCTGGCTCCTTGCTTCTCCTTCCTCCTCCACAAGCTCTTTCTGGCTTTCCTGTTTCATCAGGGCACACTCTAAGCCAACGTCCTGAGATGCAGTTTGCTGCTTCCCTCCCGTCGTCCCTTCGCTCTCGGCTCCTGCTCCCTTCCCGGCCTCCTCCTCGTCACCTTCCTCCTCCTCCTCCTCCTCCTCGTCAGAGTCGTCCAGGTGCGAGTTGTGTTTAGGGACGTGAGGGGAACTGCACGTGTTCTTCTTCTTAATGAAACCCATACTCCAGCGTGTCCAACGGCGTTTCTTCTTCTGGACTGGGGGTGTTAGGAAAAGGGGGCGGGGCAGTGGAGAGACAGTTATACATTTATTTATTGTGTGCCAACACATCAGGCCCCAACACACACTTTCACCTTAGGGAGAAACTGGTGATTAAACCAGAGCGACACTGATTTCAGCAATACCAACACCACCACCAAACCAACCTGTGATTTTGGATGTAGTCACAGTAGCAGCGGGCGTGGAAGGACGAGCTGCAGTCGTGGCTCCAGCAGATTCCTTGGGGGGAGCAGCATCACATGTCTTTGCCTCGGCTGGCTGTTTGGGCTGCTTGGGCAGGACGTGGTAGAAGGAGGGGGCAAACCGCGAGGTGGAGCCACCTACTGTCAAGACAGGGACAGAGATAACCGATTTAGCACACAACATCTCTGCAACTAGATGTATTGATCTGTATGACATCATCAGGCTAAAGCATCCTCAGGCTAAAGCATATTTGTAAGGATATGGGTAGGCTACAACTGATGGAATTATTGCTATTCAATAATAGTATAGATATGCTCTCGTTAATTCAAAAAGAAATAATCAAAACAGCAACATTTAAACTGTGGAATGAGAGTTGTTCATCTACGTACTGACAATTTTGTGTGTCAGAACATCCAAGGTGGCTCATTGTGTGAAGGTTTATAAATGTACCTCTTTTGCTGCGCGACTCCTTGATCTCCTCACAGATCTTCTCAAAGTCTTCATCCAATTCATCTCGGATAATAGCATGAACAGTATCCTTCAGAGCACACGCCCTGTGGCGGATCTGACGGTCTACATTATGAGAGAAATAACCATGGATGTACTGTATACGTGCACAGAATTAAGGTGTAGTTACTCTTTATCTTGCAGCAGATAAATGCATAACACTGAATTTAAATGCATTTCCATTACATCATTTAGCAAGCAAGTTAGGTAAGCATCACATTCAACTGACAAATCATAATTATTCTATTAAAAGACATTTAATAGCTCAAATAAAATGTTGAGCAGACCGTATTCTCTCAACAGAATCTGACCACTGCGCTGTGATTTGATACTATGAAAGTGCTTTTAAGACTGCGTGACTTACCTGAGGGGTCCTTGTCAGGGTTGTACTCCAGTGCGTTCTGCCAGATCAGATCCACCTCAACGAGGAACTCTTTGACAGTTCCATAGTGATGGAGGTCTATCCTGGATAGAACAGTTGATAGGTCCATGGGCTGCTTGATCACCTCGGCATAATCTGGCACCTAGGATAAATGACAAACTGTTTCAAGACTTGTAAAAGCCTAGAAAGTTGTGAAAAATAAAAGACCACAGCAGTATACAAAGGAGAAGCATCGCCACAAAAGTAGAGTCCCGTTGAGAAAGCGTTACATAAAGCATTGTTAGGCGACAGAAGTTACCTCGTCCAAATCCACTGGCTTTGTGAAGGCCTTGAAGCGTTTGTCCTGGGACAGGCGGTTTGTCACGTCACGCAAGAAAAGGCGGAGCTCCCTTAGTGTGTCTTCCTCCTGCTCTTCCAATCGCTGTGTCTCCTTCTCTGTTAGTTGGCGCGGTGGGAGCGGAGCGGCCACAGGGAGAACCTCTAATGCCTGAAGCACTAAGGGAAATGTAGAGTTTGGTAAACGTGTGCATTGTACATTGACACAAAAAAAGCATTCCTGCAGATTGATAATTGTATTTTCTTGGAATGGACTACTGTATGGAGTTCAGTTGTAGTCTTAAACATTTATTTTCAGTGAATCTGTTAATTACACCAACATTGTGCTTGTGAAACAGTTTTGTAAAAATCAATTTATATACTCCGGTTAATAGTCAGGAAATTATAGTACTCTAAAGTGCCATAAAGTGAAGTTTTAGGTCTACAAAAGCTTTTATTTTGTGTTTTTCCTGTACTATGTCAAATACTTTGTCAGGATTTAAATTTTTATTTCAAAATGTTACTTCGAAAATAAATGTGGCATATTTTACATGTAGTCCAAGTTGAAATGATTTCCTTATTTTTCATGAGAGAATGTCTACATTTGTAAAATGATACATTTAGGGTAGAATCAAAAGGAAATGTTTTATGTCTGTATCTATAACAAGTAGGCAATCCCAATAAGAGCAAAAGATTAATTCTAGTCCAGTAGAGACTTGGTATTCTCTTCGATGATATGTATATCTGTATCAGCAATCGGCCAAAATAAAAATTTGTATATTTGTAATTGTAACAATTCAATCCATTTCTTACCAGCTTTCTTTTTAGAGGCAGGGGCTTTGGCAGCCTGGTTGAGAACCAGGTCCTCAAAGAAGTTTCTCCTCTCTCTGCTGGTGGGGACCTGGACATGGAAGACCTCCCCATACTCCAAGCGAAACAACTCCTGGACCTGGGAAAACAAGAGGGGTTTTACACAACTGGACGTGTGTAAACGTTCACTCACATCTGACTTAACATTCAGATAAGCGCTTCATTGATTAAATCTGGACTGTGTGCATCCATACCTCCGGACTTAGTTGGTCATAAGGCAGGTTACAGGTAGCCAGTAGTAGTATAGGAGAGAAGGCAGGGATGTCATGGAGCAGGCTGAGGAAGGTGGCTCTTAAGGCAAGTCCCACGGTCTCCCACCACTGACCAATATGGGGGATGTACAGTATACTGGGAGAGGTGCGCTTGGCTTCAACAAAGACCTACAGGACAGGGACAGGACACAGACAGCCTACTGAATATTCATTTAGCTTGAACATTGCATCTCTTACTGATTCCGTTTATCCATATCTGTAGCTAGAGTTTTACAGTTTACCTGAGCGCATGTCTCCTCTGGCGCGGTGGCGCTGGCTCCAAATAGCACAGCCATGTCCAGGGTGTACACCGTGAATTTTTCCAGGGCATGGAGCAGAGCAGGGGCTAGGTGGGAGCTCTGACCAGAGCCTGGTCTGCCCTCCAACAGCAGCCTGGGACGGTAGGAGGTTGGCTGGGTCAACACAGTCCTGTTAGGGCCAGAGCAAAACGGATAGGTTTTATGGCAGTTCAGAGTTGATGCCTGTTAACATTTGGAGAGAAGAGTAAGACCATGGTAACCTTGCTATACAAATTTTCTTTATGGGAGCAAACCCACCTAGTAAAATGTTCCAGTCCTTTAGTTGTGTGTGTTTTGGGCTGTGGTTGAGTGTGAGACGAGTGGCCACTGGAGCAGACTGCTAAATCCTCATCTTCACTGAACATCAGGTCATCCTCAAACACACCGCAGGGTACGTCTGGAAACAGACATGCACAGAACACCAACCAAGAGTGAGTCCAACCTCCATTTAAAAAGGAGTTTCATGCGATCATGTCTGATTCATTCCATGATTAGCATTGAGTTTTGTGCACTCTAAAATAAAAAAATAATAATAATAAATTCAGAGAACCCAAACGTACCGTGGTCTCTTTTCCTCTTTAGGCTCAGTTCAACATGTGGAAACAGCCTGCCTAGTGTGTCCAAAAGGTTCTGTAGCGCAGCACATAGTAGAGGGCGGACGGCTGGTGTCAGGGCCTTGGCTGGCGATACCACCGCCCTAGCAATTAGGAATCAATCACAGCAACCCTAGTTAGTACAATCACACCTACACACCAAACTCCAACGCAAAACTAAGGATTCACAAATAATACTTCACACACAACCCCTTTAAGTTTGCCATACCTTTGAGCAGCTGGAACCATCTTGGCCATGGCAGACACAAAGTCTCTAGAGCAGATGGCGATGGAGTTTACGTCCAGGACAAGCTTCTGGGAGGAGGAGTAAATCTGCGGGTAGCGCCGTCGCAAGGCACAAAGAGCAGCCTCAGAACACACCGCCTTGATGTCTGCGCCGCAGTACCCTACCAAAGACACAGGTGTTTCTAGTGTGACCTAGTGTAAGCATATGAGGGTCTTATGAGTTTGTGGCCACTGCAGCTACATTAATGTAACATAAACAGTGCTCTGTGTTTATAACTATGCTTGGAGAGAATGAATGTAATATAAATATCATGACAATAGTGTAAAGAATGAAGCACGCCAAAAAGAAAGTAACATAAGTTGTATGTGGGCACATATACGTACCGACACACTTATCTGCCAGTTCCTTCAGGAAAGCATTCGATGGCAGAGGGGTCCATTGTTTGGTGTGGATCTTCAGAATGTCCCTCCTCGCCTGTCACAAAGAAGGATGGTATGACTTTTGCATCACATTATTAATATTACTTCAAGTCAACAATTATGTTTATGAATACCTCTCTATCCGGCAGGCCAAAAAGGAACTCTCTGTCAAAGCGCCCTGGTCGTCTGAGAGCAGGGTCAATAGAGTCCAGTCTGTTAGTGGCTCCTATGACTACAACCTCTCCTCTGCTGTCTAAACCATCCATAAGAGCCAGCAGGGTGGACACAATGGAGCTATGGAGACACAGATGGTGGCAGGCCAAAGTTAACACTCTCCCCTAAACAGACAGGAGGTTTCACAGAGATAACCAGCAGAAAAATGCAACACGTGAAATTGATACTTATTTAAGATATTTAACTAGTAAGCTCCTCTCTCACCCCCAGCGGGGGGTGCTGCTGCTCACCTGTGTATCTGGTCCTGTCGGCTAGACCTGACTGGAGCTAAACCATCAATCTCATCAAAGAAAACGATAGAGGGACGCATCTGGTAGGCCTGAGAATAATCCAGAGATTGAATATTATTGTAGATATAAAAACATCACCGTTTCTAGAATGTTGTATCACAAATATGTGTACCTGGTCAAAGAGTAGCCTCAGCTGTCTCTCGGACTCTCCCACCCATTTACTGAGACAATCAGCTCCTTTCCTCATGAAGAAAGACACCTTCCTCTCCCCCTGGCTGCACTCGTTTGCCAGGGCTCTAGCTACCAGGGTTTTCCCAGTACCCGGAGGACCGTAGAACAGACAGCCTCTGGACACAAAGAGAGACATTAGGAGGCTAAATCGCTGTACAAACAAAAAATCACTAATTTGGTACAGCGGTAATGACATACAAAAAGGAACCAGCATGCTGGCTTCTTGTCTAAAAAAATATATATAATAAGTACAATTGCAATTATGTCATTTAGCAGACGCTTTTATCCAAAGTGACTTACAATTACATGCTGCCATTACATGGAGCAGATAGGGGTTAGGCATCTTGCTCAAGGATGCTTACAGGTAGGCCAACTCTGGGGCTCAAACCCACAACCTTCTGGCTGGGAGTCCAACACCTAGACCACTAAACTATCCTGTAATCACTTTAGCAAACACTGAATTACCTGGGTGGCTGTATCTTGAACTTCTCAAAGACTTCTGGGTAGAGAAGAGGGAACAGAACCATTTCTTTCAGAGAGGCGATGTGTTTGCTTAGACCTCCAATGCTATCAAAGCGTACCTAGGACACAAACACTGATTCACACCACTGTTCTCACATGCTGTCTGTTCTCATCCTTCCATCCGTCAATCCTACCGTCCTGTCAATTTGCATTGGGTCCACATCCGCCAAGCTGGCTCCTATCTTCAACCTGTCTTTCTGGAGGCCCAGCAGATCCTCTTTTACCAAGTTCATAGGCAGACATCTGAAAAATAAAAAATCTTAAAAAATAAAAATCAAAACAAATTTACTTTTAGAGAAAACATAATGGTGCCAAACCCCTTGTATATCTAATATGTCCCTAGTCCGGTGTTAGAAGGGTACAGCAGAGCTGCTACTGATTTGTCTTACCTGTTGACCGACCTGCTCCTGTTTTTACTCCTCCGTCTCTGGAACTTCTCCTCGTCTGAAGAGGAGGAGGGGGAGGAAGTAGAGTCACTGCTGTGGATGGCATGTCTCCTTCTGAAACGAAGAGGGGAATGGCCTGATAAAATGCTCATATGAAGATCAACATCAGATGCCTATAGAATAAAAGCAGATTGAACCAGAATGCACTCTGTGAGGACATTAAAATCTAAATTGAGCTTATGGTACACTGCCTCCCCTACAGTACTCATAGGCTCAAACACCCCTCACAAAGACAGTTGTGTTTCAAAGTCAGTGAGCTTGGTTGGAAATTTAGGGTTCTTTAAATGCAGACACAAATTTACACATCTATAAATTAACACTTTCTTCTGAGCCTATTCTTCACAGATGAGTTACACCACCAGTGAGTGACAAACCAAACCAGTCTAAATTGCACACAACCAGGTCAGACCAGTGACTATAAGTTCACCTAGGTGTATAGCCCATTGCAACAAATCCAGTGCTAGTATGGTGCAATCACATAAACAACTCCCATAAGAAGCTAACTGGAGACATAAGCCAACAGTGAAAAGCACCAGTGAAAAGCACCAGAGAAAGGCAGTGGATGTCTTACCTCTCAGAACTACTCCTGAGGATGCAGTGGAAAAGAGAGTCAGAGAAAAGCAGAAAATAAAAGAATGATGGAATGAAATGTGCATGTAATGATGTGACCCTTGTCGAGGACAATCAGTAAACACAGCCTACAGCTAATATTGTATAGCTAGAAAACACCGCCAGGTTGAACAGCTTTTAATGAATATAAAAAAATAAATAGGTATGCACCGAAATGAAAATTCTTGGCTGAGGCCGAATAGATAAATAACTTGGCCGAAGGCCAAGTTATGAACGCTGTTTTTTGCAATTTTAATAATTTTGCCAATTTTTGCACCATTGCATCAATTAAATAGTCAAAATGTGATTTGTACTACAATGTCTTGCATTTCAAAGAAAACATCAAGTAGATTTTCTGCTTTCTCACATGAAAGTCTCATCAATTACATGAGATGCAGTGCTAAACAGTCTCTCGCTGCCGACATGTTTGCTGCATTTATAAAGCGTGCGCGCCTCTCACTTATTTTTTACGGACACCAAAAGTGATTTTTTGTTATTTTCTTCAGAATAATTTCAGTTGCAGAACATTCGGTGCATCCCTAAAATTAAAAAGGTAGTGTTTATTGCTAGTAATTAAGGAAGACGTTTCTGGGCTACTATACTAACCGACTGCTTCTCCTTCTGTTGTACGGGCTTCTAGGGGCTGTGGAGCTGAACATGAACCGCCGTCTAGTAGGAGACGGGTGGCCCTTGAAATAGATGCTGCGCTTCCTGGGCTCTTTGGGTTCTGATGAGGGAGACACATAACAATATCAAACTTCCCAAACAGTTTCACGATATTCAGAGAAGTACAGTAGGCTGCCTTCTTCTGGCCATTGGAAGTGTTCCAGTAGGCCATTTCTCCTTTTAGTATGTTGTAATCCGCAAAACCTGTTTGCACTGATCCATTCTTTCAACTCCAAGCAATATCAAAATACTAGGTTTTCATGGGAAAGCTGGAGAAAATATCATTCTGAATATGAATACCAGGAGAGAATATTCTACACATAATTACTTTAGGTAAGCTATAACTTGACATAATGGCATTAAAAGCATGCCAACATACTGAGGAACGTGCTCTGACATGGAATATTATGAGGGAGAAGGGGTATTGTATTATACATCATCAACTGAATGATGTTTTCCCCTAAACAAACCAAAGCAAAAAAGTGACCCATACCATCCTGAGGGGCCTGGTAGCGATCCACAGCCTTTCTCTGTCTGAAGTCATAGCGTCTCTGGTTGTCGTCTTCCTCATCCTCCACACCATTGTCATCATCTTCCTCCTCCTCCTCTTCCTCATCTTCTCTGTCATCCTCCTCTTCTTCCTCCTCATTTTCATCTTCTGTGAATTAATAAAAATAGATGGTCATCTGTACAGCCATTAATCAGTTACTTTAGTTTTGAGTAAAAACTCTATAATATATACTAATGGGTGCAAATTATAGTATGCGATTTTGTAGTAGGATGCCGTAGGATATCATCATTTATACTAGACAATCAAGAATTTGCAGATTCACTGCACTGCTAAAAATGCCCCACAATGCATTGCGCCGTAACAATTGAAAACATTTTAAAAAAAATCCTTGTTATGTCTTAGTAAGCTTCTTCGTGGGTTATGAAGAGTCACTTCTGCTATAATTAACCATAGACTGTATAAGTGGACAAACCCTCTGTGACGTCACTCATAGATTTTCTGAAGAACGGGTTTGAAGCCAAGTGTGCTGGCTCAGGCCGTCGCCATGTTGGCAGTGTCAGACTCCCGCCTAACTCCCGACTATGTATAATGAATGGATAAATTGATGGCTTACTATAGTTTCAACTGTTGAGTTATATAAAAATTCGCCCGCCGTACAGTTGTCATGAACGGGGAAACTAGCTATAGAGACCAAAACTGTTTTTTGTACCAGGCTGTTTATTTCTGCTGTAAAGTTGGACGTTTTAACACATATTGCATCCTATGGGGATTGACTCGCTTTTGGAGCCAGCCTCAAGTGCCAAAAACTGCAGGTTTTGGCACTTCCTTATTGGCTTCATTTCTAAGAATCTAATGTTGCTGCTTGTAATTAACCCTTCCTAAGCCCCTCCCCGTTTCGCTCTGTTCGTCAATAACAGTTGAGCAAGCTTGGAAAAGAGAAAATTTTTTACCTTGTCACCTAGTTGAATAAGAGTTCGGTACATGGAACTCGCATACCATGAACCGCAAACACTGTTGTCTCCCATTTCAAATGCATATACAAAAGAGGGCACTAAAATGGTCCAATTCCAAAATGCAACTCCAAGCCCACTGATTTTTATTAAATCACCAACAATTTGGAACACTAAAGAAAAGAACATTGACATTAAAGAACATATTGAATCCGTGGAATCTGTTGGTTTTAACAACTGAAAAAGGTTGCATAATTGCTTGAAAACAGCTGAGTTAGCTTGTAGCTTTATTTTAAAAACATTGGGAAGAGTTACACGATGGCAAGCAGACATGGCAAGACTAACGCCCAGGAGGTTTTGGAAATGCTACAGAACTTGAAATGGAACGAGTCTGGTGTGGGTTCAGACACTGAGGTTGACACTGACCGAACAACTGAGCGGTGCGATGTCTGCGTCCTTCTCCCTTTAAGACCGGGTGCGACGTGAGCATGCGTATTAAATTATATCATCTTTTAAGACCCGTGACCATTTAAATGCATCTTGATCGCTCAAATACATGCGGGGAAGGCATTTCCTGGATGTTCAGACAGCAGAATACACATAGCGATCTTTTATAAATAATAGAAAAAGTATTTATTAAAAGATCGCCAATAATATTTTCACTGCGTCTGAACAACCAGGAAATGCCCAAGTCTAGTGAAACTCATGAAGATTTTGAAGTTGTAGTCTAATGGTCAAAGCTTTTTTTCTCATTGAATGTGTTAATTACACAAGATTGTTCTTGTGAAATAATTTGTGCACGTAGAAGACAGTTCTGTCAAGCTTGTCAAACCTAACAACAGTAACAAAGGGGGGAGGGACTTAGGATGGGTCAATTGCGGCTGTCCAAGTATGCTGGCTGTAGGACGAGAATTTCTGCCTTCTCCACACCCTTTATTTGTACTTAGTATATGATAAACATTCATTCTCACAGAGCTTTTAAGGCCAACATTTATTTATTACCTAATCATAGGGAAACATGGGGTGTATCCCTTCTTACCTGGATTCTCTTTCTCCTTAGGATCTTCACTTTCAACATCAGCCCTGACAGACCTGCGTAACCCACCCCTGGTGTACATTCCCAGCTTCTGTGAGGAAGCAGGTCAAAATAGAGAGTAAATTTTATTGTTTACATTGAGCAACATGTAAGAGTTTTTACTTATCTAATGTCCAGTTTACAGATAGTTGGGTGAATAAAATGACAATACTAGGTGTTGATATTTTCCCCACTTACTGCTAAAGGTAAAGAGACTTTCCAAAGTAGCTGGGTTTTTACCTCTTCCTTAGTGTCCCTGTCTCTGCTCCTCAGTCTGCGTCTCCTCTTCTGCATGTCATCCATCTTCTGCAGTACAGCTTCAGCAGTGCTGAGGGACAGTCATAAAAACAAATATAACAAACAATAATAGTTACTAATAAACTAAAAACAATACACAGTGGGGAATCTATTGTGAATTATTAAAGCACATTGTGCACAAATCAATTTGGTAAGGTGCAATTTGTATTTAAATTTGCACTGAAACATTTTGTATAGAACTTGCAGTCCATCACGTAACTTGTTTTACATTTGTAATGTACACAAACTACAGCAGCAATGGAGGGAACTGCAGAGGCAGAGGAAACTGCAATGACTTTACTGAACCCACTTGGTGATGAGTCGGTCGTAGAGAACAGACTGGTTACGGGAGTTCAGTTTGTATCTGGTAATTCGAGAGCTTCGCCGCACTGAGCGATCCTCCTCCTCGTCTTCCTCTTCTTCCTCCACCTCTCGGCTCCTGAGACTGAAGCGGCTCCTCTTTGGAGTAGATGAGCCCTCAACCTTAACTGGCACATCTGTGGAACCAAGTTACGCAGCTTTAGTGAAGCACAACTGCTCCTTTCCAGAATACTAACAAATACAGTCATCAATCAAATAAAAATTTCTTTGTGTGTATTAGGTTTGTGCATTTAATATTAAAGGCAAATGTATTATTTTAGGCATAAAGGATGATAAAAAACAAAAACGACAGCACTTTACCTGCTTGCTGTTTGCCACTAGATGCTTTGCCTTCTCCCTGCAGCCTCGGGGATTTCCTGTTGAGTGTAATGCACACTTTAACATTGTCTCCTCTCAGGTCATGATGTTGTGCAATTGCATTTTAATAAGCTATATACAAGTATCAGCATAATACAGCCAAAATAACATTTAATGTGCAATTGAAGTTTTGTTAAGACACTGTAGCTTCCTTACATCAATATTAAATCCTCCTGCATGATGTGCATAAATTAACACCTTGTTCGCACCCTTCACCTCCAATTCTCAAAAATATACTTAAACCTTGTCTACAAAGCTGTCTATTGGTAGAATATATTCTCAAATGACTCATGTTTGTTGTTGAATTTAAGGTGAGCTATATTTCAATTTAAAATGTAAAACCTCCACTACACCACAATTTGATGCTGAAAACTCGCTAAATTTAAGAAATTAAACATCCAATGGTGAATGAAACATCCAAACATTAGTTGTGGACTTATTGGATTTTTTGAGATAAGAGCCGAGGGTTTAACAAACGTGTAAATGCATAATATGAATGACAAAACAGTCATAGGTGCTGACACTCCAGTGTTCAAACTTGTTTGAAAGACCAGGGATTGTGCATCTGAAATACACTCCAGCTTTTTGCAATTAAGAAGCAAGATGGCCTAGTATATTACCTGGTGCAGTATTCTCCAGCCCCGTCCTCTGGCTGATGGGTGCTGGTCTTGACATTTATTTCAGAAAAGGAGACACCACTTTTCACTCTCTGTCGTCTGGCCCTAAGATGGTGACCAAGTTGGCTTCCTTCCTCCTCCTCATTTACATCAGCTTGACCCTGTATGTGACAGCTTGTAATAAATGAATAATCTTTGACATACAACACAAAATCTGATCTAAAGTTATAACAGTACATGTGTAAGGACAAACATAAACTCACTTCACATGTCTGTCAACTGTGTGAGTGACTACCAACTTCTGTGGCGCTCTAGGGCAATCTACTTTGAGTCGTTATCATTCAATGAGAAATGTGTAAATTGTATAACCATCAAACTGGATATACATACCCAATTCACACAGCAAGTATAAAAATACAAGGATAATTAAAAAACAATACAAAACCTTGATAATGGGGAAATTCCTAATTTAACCCTTGTAGTTGAACTTAGCATCACAAAACGATGGCGTTTTGATTTTAAATGAGGGTGCTTGTTCCTCCCACACCCGAGCCCTAAGTGGCTCTCAGTCCTCTCTACTCCTCCCCCCAGAGCCGCCCTGTTTTGTAGACAGATATATTTCAATCATCAACAGTGAGCTGGGTCAGAAATGTCGTTATCTAGAGAGCTATAACAGAATCAATGAGTGTACCTTATTACAGGATTTAAGGACATACCGCACAAAAAGAAACGTGCAGTTATTATTTGTTACTGGTTCAAACATATCAAAATATAACTACTCAAATCCATTACCGGTAGTAGGGAACATGACGCGTGTTTCAGAGAGAAGTCATGCTCTCACTTTCACTCATACATAACGTAGTAAATCTGTCCCTGAAATTAGGCAAACTTGCTAATTAGCATAGCACGCTAGCAGAAATGGCAACACAAAGTTTCCGATATGCATTATTTTTGTTCCTCAAGCACACGGCGTTAGCTTTACAACTAGTATAAATCTATCTCTACTCACATTCACAGTGTTATTTTCAGGGCTGCTGAAGCTGTCCTCAAGGCTCCGAGCAGAGCGGGTCAGCCGGGCAGACTTGACCTGCGACGCGGGAAGCAGCGACAAAAACTCTGAGCTTGTATCCAAATCTGCTGCCCTTCTCTTCGGAGTTGTAGCTGGTTCAGCAACGGCAGCGCCGCTACTACGTAGTATCACCATCTTGATTTATTTTTGCAACATAAATTACAAAAGATGAGCCTCTTTTCAATATAACTTCCCAAACAATACCGCCGACATCACAAATGTTGTAAATACCAGTAAATATAGTTGACACACGCCCTCCTCCGAAAACCCTTGATTTCTGGCGCCACAAACGTCATCAGAAGTGAAGTGGTAGCGTGCAGTCAGCTGCCGACTGGAAACATAGATCTACCGCTAAAACGGTATTGGCGGTCAAAACGAAAAATATTTTTGGGGGAATTTAATGTAAGCTCATATAAAGGCTACATTATATTAGTCCGTATATTAACAAAAAAATAAAGCGTAAAGGGTGAAAATGTTCTGATGTCGCATATGCGGAGGGATATAACAGAAAAGATGCCCCGGCTGTTTTTAGGGCGCGCTGCGAGGTGCGCACTATGCGCGCTCTCATTACGTAAACATGAAATGTCTTTACCTAATCTTGCCTAGAACGCATATATTGCATGTTATTCATTTTATGTCTAATTTAACAGAATTATAGGCAGAGAAAATGTCAACACATTTTTGTATTTATTTGAATAACTACATATGAGGAGAAAAACAAAAGTATAGAAATGTTTGAAAATGAAAAACAGTTTATTGATAGATGCATGTAAAACTGCTAAACAGGGTAAACTAGTCCACATAGTAAAATCTCAAACAACTTGGAACTGCAGTCTATGGTGTTTGGAGGAGGCCGAATTGGTGCAGTTAGAAGGTATTGTGGGTGAAACTTCAACATTAACCATTAAGAAAACAACCACTTGGTGTCATCTCTGGAAATGGTCATTCCTAAAGCCCACCTGGTTCTGCAATGGAAATGTGTGAAATAAAAAAGGTTGGACAAAAAGAAAAGTTGAGATTTTACTACAGGTCAGCTTCCAATTCTGTTCCATTACAGCCACATTTCAGAAACATTGCAATCAACTACAAATTTTCCAAAACAATGGCTCTTGGATGTCCAAATAACATACAACACTACGTATTGGCCGTAGCACTGAATTGATTTGGTAAACCACCAGAGTTCCCTGTTAGCAGGCACAGAATGTTTAGGCAATCGCTGCCAGGTAGTCTTTAACCTCAGCTGGGGTGAGTCGTCTGAAGCCAGCCTCATTACATATCCCCACCTCAATGTTCTCCTCTGTCATTTGGCCTTCAAAACTCTCCTGAAACATACAGAGAAATGTATGACAAAATTCCAAAGGTTCATGAACAGCATAATCGGTTTGTATATCGTAAATAAGGCCTTATTCCAATTGGGTCATTTTCTGATTAGGACCTGCAATACAGCAGGTTACTAATGTTTTATTCTTATTATTGGAATACCGACATATTATGAATGTGGTATGTCAACATCTTCCTAATATGAGTTCATGTAAGTCACTGATCATGTTCATTGTGTGAGTTTATGGATGCACATGATGTTTGCCCGGCTTAGTTTATGTACATGCAACTTGCATGTACAGTTTATTCCCCATAAATTGGGAATGAACAGTGCTTGAAAAAAAAAAACTAGTCTGGAAGAAATAGGATATGCAATGTGTTTCTCAAATAAACATGATCAGTGTAAGCAAGGATGTGCAGTCAACATCCAAAGTGCTACTTTGTTTCGTTTTTGTTTGTGTTTGTTTTTTCCAGCACATGATGTGATGCGTTGACAAATAAGGAAGTAAAATATATCCTTTCTTATATATTTTTGCTGATTGAGCCTAGTCGGTTTGCATTTATTCACTGAATTAATCTATACATTTTAATCAATATTACACAAATTAACAATATTTGTATCAAAATGTGGTCATGAATCAGAAAATGGTAATTCAGAGAGTTTTGGTTGCCATGTCAATTTTTGAGACCACTAAAACTGCCATGCATGTGGACATTTGCGTAAAATTTGCTTTACAAACTTGTTCTGCTCATGCTTTATGAATGAGACACACTAGAGATCTCTTTAAAGAAAATGATATACCTTTAATGTCAGGATGGCTGTGTGAATGGCATCCTCCAGTTCTAGATCATTGTTGTACCTAAATCAGAAAAATAAATAAAGATGCATTGTCTTTCAATCATTCATTACACATAAACACAGCTATAATTTACAATTGTAGTGTATGTAAATTATAAGAGTTTTTTAGTGACCCAAAATTATTTGTGGTCCTGAAAGTATTTGAAAAAATGAAAAGTATTTTTGAAAGATTGTGGATCCTATGGTGATAAATAGTAACACATTTTTTATTTAATATACACATTGTTGTCATTATGTACAGAATACATATTTATGTTTCCAAACCTAGAAAAACTTAAGTATTTTACTTTACCTTTTTTCAAGGAATGTTTTTCCATTAACGTAGTTCTTTCCCATGGCTGTGGCTTTCCATGCAAAATATGCACCCTGTAGTAAAAAAAAATGTATTCAATGATGTATGTACATTTACGATACAGTGTGTTGTCCCTGTGGGAAAATGTGTGCATTTAAAATAATGTGTGGTTCTGCTACTAGTATTCATTTGTTAGTACACAAGTATACATTTTGGTAAAACCTACAGAAGGGTCTGACTGAAACAAGTAAGGGTGGTCCTCATCCCATCCAGCAATCAGCAGCGACACCCCGAACGGACGAACTCCACTAGAGGAAGACATAAACACAAACAAGATCATCACCTCACATTGGGCACCTGTTTTCATGGTTATGCATCAAAACCCAAAAAGCGTTATACTTTTTTAATTTCCACTAACAGTCTGTTTAAACTGTGTATGTGTACTCAGGGTGGTGTGACTGTTTTTGTGGGCATGTGTGTGTATACCTACCCAGACTGTGTGTACTCCTGCATTACAGAAGCCACTCTCTGAACCAGCTGTCCTGTAGGTATTGGCTCCTGGTAGACCAGGAAGTACTGCTGGGCCAACTTCCTCGCCCGACGCACTAAAACTCTGAAAGGAAGAAAATTCTTTTGAAATTCCTTGAACAATAGAGATACAATTTCACCTAAAAACGTTTGTTTATGTGTACATGATAAAGAGCTTCCTCTAGTCTTAAAGTATGCTTGGTACAGACTGACATTGACACTTACCACACCAGGGACTACTTGAAAACTACAGAAATGCTGATAAATGTACACCAGTGGGATTGTTAGGCCTGGGCGTCTGGGGCTACAGCCCAGAATTTTACAAAAATAAGAAAAAAAAAAAAAAAAAAAAAGAGCCCCGGAGCTATCAGTCATTCTGATCAATGCCCCTGATATAAATAATATGATGGTTGTTTTAAGCCATCTTAAAACAAAATACAGGGATGACCCAGTTAGTATTGGAATAGCCGAATGAGTTTCGGGACTTTCCATGGCCCAGTCGATAAGTTACGCACATTGTGGTTATTCAACAACATGATTGAATCCTGCTTGAAGCAAACTTTAGCTTTTCAAAACTTATATTTTTAATAATTATAAGACATTGTAGAGGGCTGTGATATAATATTCATTAATATCATCCTATATGCAAATGTAGTAATGAGGAGACAGTTGAAAAAGTTGTGTAATGCGTTTTTTTCTGTCAGAGGTGTGCTGCGGTCAAGTGGTGCAATTTTTGGGTGAAAGTTTAAAGATTTCTGAACTGGTCTAAGCCTCCAATGTTTCAAGAGCCTAACAATGCTTCTGGTGTACGCTGTCAAAATAAACATAGTAAAGAATAAAATACAATATCTTTCACACAAACACACTCAGAGACACAAACCCAAACACACAGTCTGTACCTGTAGTCAGGCCCCATGCCACTGTAGACCATGCCTATGTGTTTGGTGATAGGTTCCACCTTGTGAACACTTTGCTCATCATATAGGATGGACTTCTGTTTCTTCTCTGTTGCCAAGACAACCCCATTGGAGGCTAAAAGTGGACAAGAAGTATTACAATTAAATATCTGACATATACTATTCAGGGACTCAACAGGCATAGAGCTGCAACTTTTAAAATCAACAAACCTTTAATACCCACTGAAGGGGCTCCGGCTGCTACAGCTGCCAGAGCATATTCAATCTGGACGAGTTTACCAGAAGGGCTGTTGGGAAATAAAGATAAGGGGGTTTATTGCAGAATTACAGAATTATTAACGCATTTTACTTTTACATTCAATTTGAGCTAATACATATTATTGGGTGGTTAAAGTAGTAATAACAACACGTGCATAATACGAAGCCGAAACTGAAAGCAAAACGTGTGTCCTCAGCCATAGGATCGGGCTACGCTACATTTCCTAGCTTAAAGTAAGTCGATCGGCCTACAATTAGTTGGGAAGTAATTCCAACAACTATGCATCTTTTAATACAAATTAAAAGTAGTAATTTCAAGTCAGCTTTACCTGCGACGATTATTTCCAAAGTACAATGGCAAAATATATAAAACATAGTGGTAGCATTAGCTGACACGGCACGCTAGCAGCATCAGCCAACCCATTCAATACTGCACGGAATGACAGTGCATCCAACATAACAGCACCCTAATCTTTCATTTTTTATCACAGTGAAAATATATGAACACTTTTAAAAAGAAAAACTCAAAAGCTATAATCAACTGACATAGGTGTACTTATATTTACGAAGTTTGGCTGTTTTTTAATAGTTTACCTGAAAGTAGTGAGAGAGAAACTATAGCCCCGTTCTGCCATCTTTGCTTGTAAGGGATTCTGACGTCACACACCATCGACATATTTGATTGGTCCAACTGAATTTCATTGTTCATTATTTTGTATTTTTTTTAAGAATACGTGATTTCTTTTCTTTATAATTTCTGTTGTTTTTGTTTCTAATTGATTCCATAATACATGCACATTTTAAATACGTTTTACAAAAAATAACACGCTGTGCGCACGCTACTTTTTTTGTCGCCGTTTAATGACGTAAAACCTCCATGACCGTGAGTTGTCGGACAGCATTGACTGAAGTAAGCAAAGAAGCAAGCAAGTATGCAGACGTCCAAAATTATAACTGTAGCAGGTTTAGTGCAAAGTCTCAGACATTCTTTACTACAGATTGAGAGCAGGCTTTTACGGGCGGCGGGATTCGACGGACATTTAGGTGAATTTCCCTTTGCACATTTTAACAACTGTATTCGCTCTCGCCAGGTATTTTAACTACTTGTAGTCATGTTAGCAATCTAACTACTTTCGCCGGTGTCATATACCATAATATTGTTCCCTCTACACTGCTATATGTACAGAAGACATACACGCACGCAATCATGTACTGTACAGATAAACGTATTTTTTCTGGTAACCCCTCTCTGTAGCACCAGCACTGGCAGTGAGTGACCTCAGCCTACTGCCACAACTCCAGCCCCAGCATGACGAGGAGTTTCCGTGGGGGAAGCAGCAAACCCCAGAGCAGCCTCCTGGTATCCTAGACAGCATCTTGTGGATGGCAGCACCAAAGAAAAGACGCACCATAGAGGTCAACCGCACAAGGAGAAGAGCTGAGAGCAAACTGATTAAAGTGAAGGTACAGGTTTTTTTTGGCACCACCCTCACAATGTTTATCCATTTATTTTCCTCTCAATTTACCCTTTTACCTCTCTCTCACTGCCAGACCAACATCGAGCCATGCCCAGAGTGTGGGCACTTGAAGCAGAAGCATGTCTTGTGTGGCTTCTGTTATGAGAAGGTGCGTAAGGAGACTGGTATGATTCGGGCACAGATAAAAGCCATGGAAGGAGGCCCGCTGAAGGCACCTGCCATGGAAACAGTCATTCTGTATGAGGATGAGACACCAAGCGATCACGACAAAGACAAGAGGATAGTGGAGAGAGCCAAGAAGAGGCCTGCTTGGTTCAGCTAATGCTGAGTGGTAATGATGTCTCTGTGGTATATCTTTAAAGGAACGCTCCTTGATTTGTATCTAATATTACCCTCCTGGATGAAACCAGGTTTTTTTTCTATTTCTACCCCTACAGTGCTCCTGTGCTCACACTATTCTCTACCCTCCCCCCTACAGCCATGTGCATAGTTGTGTTTCAGACATAAATTAGGGCAGACATTTGAGGTTCCTTGTATGCTGTAACAGAAGCACTGGTCAGTTTTGTGTATAAAACAATAAATTAAATAATCACAGGGACGGTCAGTGAAGGTGTACAGAAGTGCTGTTCAATTAGAACTGATACCAGTTGCCTTGATAAATATACCGGTCTAGATGCAACCTAGACTTGTAAAAACGCTTTAGCAATGTCCAACTCAATATAATTACAACAGTAATTGGCTACTAAATATTTAATGCTGTATGTGGAACATATAGAAGGTTATATTGCTCATATATTGATCAAATTTACTAAGGCGTCCTGTTTTCACATTGTACTGACTTCATATGTATCCCATTGAGAAACATTGATGTACTACGATATTTTTAATAAACTTATTAGTAAAGAGAAATTATTAATTTCCTTGTCTTAACAATTATATTTCTTTTTCATTAGCAGTAGGACTACAAACTGTATCTGACTGGGAAAGATGCATGCTCCCATGTCAGCTAATGACATGCTCATTGCCTGAGAATGTCCTGTAGTCTGATCTAGCCTGAGATTTTCATTCCCCATTTAAAAACACGATGATAGTAGGATAAACAAATCTGTAGGTAATAAAATGATGAATGACTATGTAAGTAAGGATATAAATTCGTTTCATATAATCTCTGTGTTAATGTTGATGGCAGAGCTCTGTTCCTTTTTATGGTGGACCGAAAGGTGGAAATTAAGTCATCTGATTTGCTGGTATCCCTGTAAAAACTTGTTAAGACAAATTTGGTTTAGCTAATTGTCAAAATTGGCATTAATCTGTTCTAGACATTTTGTATATCTTTGAAGGTTTCTTCCACTTATTTATGCCAGATGTCGCTGACAGGACGTGTGACTCATGAGTTTAAACATAACTGCAGATCAGTGATCCGGTTGCCTTCAGATGTTTCCATTCTGTGGCGTGTGTGTTATGTGAGAGAAACCTGAGGAGTGGGATGTAGCTCCTTCACATCACTAGATTTTAGTTCGATAGAATTTCCAAGGGATTAGTCACTTTATACCTCTGTCAACACAGACACACGCACACCTCACTCAAAAACGAAATCCGAACACACACACAGACAAGCAAATACTTAAGAACAGTTTGTACTTAAACACACTAGCATTTAACATTAAAACGTATATATTCACACATCACATTTTCACATAATATTGGCAGGCAGAATTAGGCGGTACAATATAAAATCTTATCAATTACAATTAGGTCATTATACATTTGCACACACACATTTTAGAGACACACGTACACACATAACCTTCAGGAACATTCACCGTGATGTGATGCAAAACACTAAAAATAGAAACTTCATCTTGTATTTAAAAGGTTGGACTGCATACACATGGTATCACACACAATTAAGACACATTTCTTGCAACCAGGTTTTACTGACACGAAGGTTAGGATAGATACATACACTGAAACTACAGTATACTTTAACGGACAGGTGTATAGCCTGTATTGCATAGATCATACTTGCTCAGAGCAGCTGCACACAAGCGAATTCTCTTTCTTTCTTTCTTATCAAACATACAAGCCACACCATGCACTGTGTGAGCAGAGGAGGCTGCTACTTGGTTAACTCCTACTGTGATCTTCAAGAAGAGGACCGATGGAGTAGACAAAGTTACCAAGCCAATTGGCTCAACCTCGTCCGTCAGACAAGACCACAGCACAAGTAAGACAATGTTCTATTCTAGTCCAAATGAAGTCTCTATAGTCCATCTGATAATAAGACAAAGCCTCAATGTAAGTTCATTTACTGTCATTTTACATAATTATGTTGGTTACTCCAGGACTTAAAACCTGTATGAAAGCTCAGCACAAGCATGTGTTCTTGAGCAGTTTTATAATGCTGTTTTAAAATACTAAAATCTAGCGTGTATCACTGACTCACAGGCTGACACTGGTGGAGAAAGACTTCTGTCGTAGAGAGAGCTATGAGCAGCAGCAGGTGGTCCACTTTCTGGTTGAGATGACTCCCATCCAGATATTAAGGCTGGGTAAACAAGGGGGGCCCATGATGGAGCACCAGCTACCCTTCACACCCACCCTACCCACGACACTCATTCGCTGCAGCAGTGTGGATTCTCCTCGGCACCAACATCAAATCAGTCCCGCTCTTGGGCCTCCACCGGCATGGCAGTCTATCCTAGTAGAGAATAATGGAGTGTGTGTAGACAAACAGAAGGTGGCAAATATCATTAAGGACCTCCCAAAGGTCACCCAGCCAGTCAGAGTGAAGTTCAATGCCTTCAACCTAATGTGGTCCCCTATGGAGGCTTCTCATAGGTTGCAGAGGAGGGAGTGATAATAGAATTTATTCAATTCTCCACGTGCATGTCATGTGAATACCAGTTGTATTTTAACAAAGGTCTTATTAATATACTTACTTAATATGCTATAATAAAAAACCCATTCAAACCAAATTTTGGAACAATATTTTGGACTCAATATCCTGTTTTCTTTTATTAGTTATTTACTCACCAGACTTTTCCATTACATTACCATTACCAAGAAGAGACACAGAGGCTGTCACATTGGTGAAAATCTTTGACTTCGTTTGACTGTTTTGTAAAAACGGTTTCCTACAGAAGAGTTTCCCTATGCCTTTGAGGTGAAAAATACATAATTTGATATGTCTATTTATCCACTGAAGTGAGAATTATAAACTATTTTATAAACTACTGCTACTTTAATAATTCTACTTTAAACTCTCCCATGTTGGGTGTATATGTGCACAATACCTAAAAAAAATAGCCTCCAAACATCATGAAATCCCTCAGGAACTTAAAGATAACACAATTCAGTTAGAATATGAAACCGAGGCGGCACGGTGTGCATATTTGCTCAAATGTTCTTTCTGCATATCACCTCAATATTTAAATCTTAACATCTGTTTACATTTTCTCTCCCCAACTTGGAAAACAGAAATGGCATTGCAGTAAGTAAACAAGCATGGGACCCATTTTTCATTGATGTAACCAGCATATGAGCAAATAAAGTAATCTCATATTGATGTGTGTCTTTGTATGCATGCAATCTGATCCTATTCCTCCTTCAATGGTGGCAGATTTTAGGATTTACAAATATTGTGCAAAATGAGAGCTACCTTAAGTCATCCCAATTGGTAAAAAAAAAAAAACAACAAAATATCACAATGGGGATAGTTGACATATTTTCAACAACTCTGTGTATACATACATTGCTGAAATATTTGTTCTTGTTTTCGAATGTGCGTAGTCCCTACCTGTGTGCATGCAAAGCTCATGTCTGCTGGCAGATAACAGACTCACAACAAAACTCATAACAGTTATGACACCCAGAGCTCTCTTAAATAACTTTTCTCCAGACTGATTAATACTTATACCTATTAAAATATTTTGATCCCTGATCAAGAAGTTTGCAATAGCTCTGTTGTTCATTCCAAAAAAAATATGGTGATGCAAGCATGTTTTCTTTCTAAGGTCACTTGGTAACAGAATGAGCTCGTCGTCCTAGAATGGTTTCCTCTGCCTTTATGTGTTTCTGGACATTGACCTGCAGCTTCCAGTATTTGAGATACAGCCACATCAGATGGCCATTTTTCCTCTTGTCCACATTTAGCAAGTCTGCACAGTGCTTATCATTCTTAAAAATATCATTCAAATCTTGCTCTAGGTCCAGTTCTCCACCGATGGGTTCTTTGACGGCTTTAAGCAGCATATTCTTCTCCATCTCCAGCCGTGTCTCTCGAGGTAGGAGGAGGGAGCAGTAAGCATTCTGCCGTTCCACTAGCTGACTCTCTAGCTCCTTTAGGGTGGCCGAGGCTCGCTGGTGCCAGTCTTTCTCATGTTCCAGGGCATGCTGTAGCATGACCCCTGCTGCACCAGACTGCACTAGTTTTAGCTTTTCCTCCTCGAAGGCTGTGCGCTCCTGGAGAGTGTGTGTGTGTGTGTGTGTGTGGGGTGTGTGTGTGTGTGGGGGGGGGCACAGGGAGGCAAGGGCACAGGTTAGGAGAGAAGAAAAGATAGGATGGGAAGGAGAGCGGTGAATAAAAGGAATGCAAAGCCTCTACCTTCTGGAGATGTTTCCTCTCCTCCATCAGCTGGTGGCTCTGTGAGGCCATGGCCTCCTTGTAGCCTTTCACTCTCTGCCTCTCCTTCTCCAGCTCCAGCTCCAGCTTTGCCGTTGCCCTGCGCCCCTCCGTCAGTGTCTCCCGGTACTGTGCTTGCATTTCACTTCTCACTATAGACACATCCTTTTTGTACCGTTCCTGGACCTTATGGATCTCCCTCTGAGCATCCTTGGTCCAGATATAACCTGCAGGAAGAGGTTGGGGTATGAACCTTATTTCTCCATAGGAAGGAATCCATATGGTACCAGTATATTATTCGAAAATAAAATACAATTTAGCACAATTTGCTACTCGGGCTATTCCATAGCTAGGCCACTTCTGATATTTTTTGTTTTGTTACTATATTGAAACAAAATAATTGGAAACTTTAGACGTGGTAGTTATATAATTAGCTGCAGGATTCACTCTCATGGCAGCAGAAAGGTTAATTCACACTCAACAAAACAAAAAAACTCCTGCTCTGCATTCAAGTAAGGAGTATATATTTAGGCCTCTATGTTTTTTAAATCTCATATGAACTCCTTGATTAAACCATTTAATAGCTAAAAATGTCATAGCTCACGCATGTGCATAAATATGATTAGCTCTTTATATCTATCTATCTAGTCCTGTCTCACACACACACTTACGCGTTAACGCACACTTACGGAAAGCAGCTAGTCCCAGCATGGGAACAAACAAGGCATAGTTCCACGGGTTGCCATCACCACCAGCTGCTCCCCCACCTCTCTGTTCTGGCTGAATATTCCATCCTGGTGGGTCATTTAAGTTGTTCATGGAGGCTACAGTGTCTCCAACATATATACAAGACACACATTAGCATCACCGCAGAGGGCATCTATTTCACTTTCAATTTCTCATTCTTTCACAGCAACACACTAACTACAATTTATTCGGCAATACTATCTTCTACAATCACTACCTATGTGATTATGATGTGTCTAATATAACTTGCAGGCCTGTCAGCTCTGCTAATCACAGTGACAGATCGGTTAGCTTCGAGCATGCATTAGCTAACTTCACAATGTTATAGTTCACAAACAGGACGGTCTTGATTTGTCGAACAACCAAATATGTGTTGCGGTCCGTTATTATATATTCATTTTCTCACCTTGGATGAAAAGTCCAGGTCACTTGTTACAATTTCTGCCTAAGTACATTAGACAAAACAAAACACCCCATACTGTATCCTATGTATTTTTCGGTGTATTCCTGCCCAAATGTAATATTCCATCAGTATTTCTAAATTCAGTAAGAGAGTCAATTTAGTTATTCTTCGTTTTTAGAAGTACACGTCAGTCATAAAACGCAAGATATACATTTAATAATGGTTATAAAGCATTACTGCAAATATGTTGTTTTTTTCCACCCCCGAGTTGAAAAGGTGGTTTAGTCCGGTGCGTTACAGAGAATCTTGAGAAACTCAGATACTGTAGACTATTTATGTATTAGCCTACTATACTCTTATTATTTTTAGATATTAGTTGACAATCTGTAACGTACGACGGAGTAGGCTATTAGAGCCACATTGTAGAAAAAAAGCTGAGATTTCGAGCATAAAGTCGCAATATTACGAGAATAAGTCATAACATTACGAGAATAATGTCAGAGTCTAATATTACGAGAATAAAGTAACGTTAGTCATAATAGCATAATATTACGAGAATAAAGTCGTAATAGGCCTACTAGCCTACGTGAATAAAGTCCTGGTTACATTGACGACGATCGCCTGACTCCTGCCTGTCCTGGACCTAGCCTTCTGCCTTACACCTTTGATACTGCTGCTTTAATAAACACCCTGCACTTGGGTTATACCCACTCCTGTGTTTCCAGTTCCCCGATTACACTTAGTTTGGATTCAGTTACACTGTGTGGCACATTTTCTTAGGTACTATGTGCAGTATTGTCCTGGAAGTCCTAGTGAGGTTCTTAGTTCGGAGATTAGATAGTGTTGATTCCTACCAATTATTTTACTGGCTTGTTTGTTTATTAATGTGCAATATTCTGATATTTTTTTATTCCGATTGTTTTCTTGCAATTTAAACTTGTAGTCATTCATTGAGTGAATCACATTTGTGAAACCTGTTATGTCATCTGTCAATGCCATTATTCTTACAAGAAAGCTATGGCCAATAGTTTCTTTCATTTTTCCTGCTGATTACATAAACAGGGTGCAACTAAGAGAAACCAGCAGCCTTGTTCTTGCCAGAGGAATGTTAGTCCTAGAACCCTTGGATTCAGTCGCATTGGTTTCATCTTGTCCTAAACCTAGTCTGACAGTTGTTCTGGGGTTGCAGAGCATCCACACAAGCATGCACGTACAGGGGCCCTAGTGAGCTTTAAGCACTGAGGGGCCCAGGGGCCCTAGTAGTAAGCTTACATTTTAAACACCATGGGGCTGGGGGCCCTCACATTGTAAGCACCAAGGGCTCTGTGGGCCCCTAGTGGTCAGCTCACGTTTTAAACACCAAGGGGTCTGTGTTATACAGTAAAATAAACCAAATGTCCCCATATGAGAATATCACACTGGTGACTTTATTGTGTTATACAGTCAAATAAACCCAATGTCCCCATATGAGGAAATATGGGGGGGGACTATTTACTGTTTAAAGACAATACTTAGATTTTATACTTATCAGGTCCTACTAATCCTAAATAGCTGGGAGAAATTAAATTAAAATTTAAAGTTTACAAAATCAAATCTTGAGTCTTAAGAGGATAATTCAGCCTTAATTGTATTTTTGCTCATTGACATGGTTCTTCCATGTATTCAGATAATGCCACATTAGATGGCCATTACTCCTCTTGTTTTCATTTAGCAAGTTTGCACATCCTCAGTGACCTCCCCCAGGGAAATTGAAGACAATCCCCCATAATCCTCCTGCTCTGCCTCCAACATAGAGGGTGTG
>JAOEHI010000008.1:2690911-2701608 GCA_025447815.1 Percopsis transmontana | reverse complement strand
TCTCTCTCTCTCTCTCTCTCTCTCTCTCTCTCTCTCTCTCTCTCTCTCTCTCTCTCTCTCTCTCTCTCTCTCACTGTGTAGTTCCTGGCAGGACTAAAATCTATTAAACACACAGACAGTGGGTGCTCCCCTGTGGGCTCATTAGTGAGCCGACCCGTATGGCCTGGGGAATGGTGGAACAGACCATCCTACTGACTCCCGCAGGGGTGTCAGAAGATTTATTTTAATATATGTCTATGTACTGTAGTCCTGTAGTGTTCAATAGCCAGTGGGATGAAATGTGATCATGTGATTAAATAGCCCCCTGCCCCTTACAGAAAATTAGCCTGCAACAATGGCAAATGATTTATTATGTAGGGTCAATTGGCAAATCAAAAATTAATGAAGAGTTAATTGCAAAGGGTTTTGACTATGGCACTATACCCTTGCGAGTCATATCGACTTTTAGTGCCTGAGTCCAACACAGCATAACATTTCTCAAATCATTCTGAAAATGGTTTCCTTCTGTTACCTTTTCATAACAGAACTTTAACGAGTAGCCTGTGGTACAACATTTGTATGTTGTAAAGGTAATATATATTGTCCAGTCATGTCTTTGACGTGATCTGCTGAGCATGCACAAGCATGAGTAGGAGTGAGGACAGGACTTTGGTGAGCATCACAAATTGGTGAATATGCAGCAAGGCTATCACCTGCGCAACTTGGTGTGTAACTTGGTTTGTAAGTGGTAAATGGCTGCTGTAGCATCATTGTTCGCATAAGTTGTAATTAACAGACCATTTTGAGACACTATGCAGTTAGCATTGTGTTTCATGAATGTACTCTGTAGTGTGCGCTAGCTGGGTGGGCATAGTGTCTGCATGATGTAAGGCTGTGAAACCACAATAATAACCCGACAGAGTCAATCACTTCTGTTCTACTTCCCGTCTGTCTCCACAATAACTTTCGTGGAAAAACTCATTTCCTGCGCCCCAGAAATTTCATTAGCCTGGCCTCATTCTCCGAGGACAAATAACTCTCTGCATCGAATACATACACACATGCATGCATAGTGCATATTGGCACAGGTGTATGAGCACACGAAATTCACACAGTGTAAGCCTTCCTTTTGCCTGTATGGTAGTGATATTAAACTAATTTATTTGGTTCTTTGTTCAGTTCAGTGTGTTTCGACGTCTTTCAATAATCAAATTTAGAGTTGGAAATGTACCATGAAAAGGGAGTGACTTGAACACAATAGTGGTCTTTCTGTATAATGTTTTATATGGAAATGTAAGTGCAGCCTTTCAGGACATGTCACTTAATTAGGGCATACTCTATGCAAATGCACACGTTTGTATTGGTGGTCTTTACCCGATTGTATTGTGTTTCTGTACATGTGTTTGTGTGCTTAGTATTTAAGAGATCAGGGTTTCTCTTTGAATCTTGACCGTTTCCTAGATCTACTCATTATCCTAAATCCTGCTCCAAAATGGACATTTTGTAGGATATTGCTTTGATGTAACAATGTAATTGAAAACCAAGCAAAATTGCCTTGGAGGTCAATGAGAATGGATGAAGTCTAGGAATAAGGGGAATTAAGAGTTAGAGGGGTGTGTAATCACACTGCCAGTGATCCACTGTCTGTGTTAATCCTCAAGCTGTAATAGTCCATGTGTGTCTGTCTTACAGGCTGATACAGCCGTCCAGCACATGGCTGCTAAGGCCATTGAGAACCTCTCAACCACTGTCACTGGCCCCTCGCACAACCTGGTCACTACGGAGATAGGCAACGCCCTGTGGTACCTGTTCACTCACTCCACTGTGGAAGCTGTCAGAGTCACCGCCATCTCTGTGAGGTCACGCACACATGCCCATGCAGAACAATTTCCTCGTCCAGGCAATCTTGTCAGCAGGATATACACCTACTCCCCATTCATATCCTCACCCTGTAATTTGAGATAAATAAAAAATTGTTTTCCTGTCATCATGGCAGCAATGTAGACAACTGAGTTCTCAGAAGGTTGTGACAAGAATGAATATGCAATTTGCAATGCTAATAGATGGGTTGCACAGATGGATTGCGTATATACAATCACAGCCATTTTATGTTGTAGAAAACTAACTGGTGAATAGCATTAACTGCCTAGCAGTTTCATGTTCTCGGGATAAAATGAATAAACATTTAGTGTTAAATCTAGAGACCAACCAATAATGGATTTTTTAGTCGGATAAATATTTAAGAGTAAATAAAATATGATTTATCAGCGACCAACAATCTTTTGTATAAATGTGTATAAATGATTTCTAGTAACCCCTCTTTCTCTCTGTTGGCCTGTCTGTCTTACTGTCTCTCTCTCTCTCTCTCTCTCCATCTCTCTCTCTCCCCCTCTCCAGGCTCTGTCCAGGTTAACCCGGGCGGCCCCAGCGCTGTTCCTGGCAGTGATGGACAGCTGTGGCCCGGTGGCCATCTTGGAGAGTGTGGGTGCAGCTGGGGTCAGAGTGCTGCAGCACCTGCTCACTGCCATGGCTGCGGCGCTTCTCAGTGCGGGCACACACACACGGCGCTTGGCACAGGACAGGGTGGGTGTCTGTACATATATGCACACACACACACAAGTGTGTACATGCGCACCTACGCACCATCTGTACAGACACAGATCACGCATGTCACCTGGCGTGAGACAGGGCATGTATTCAATCACACACACACACACACACACACACACACACACACACTGTCCCCTTCCATTTTAATTGGGTTTCCCATTTAGGCCTGGTGGTAACATTGCCAATGGGTTGGTTTTGAAGGACAAGAGAATTGAAGACTTTCAAAAATACGAGAATAACCTTGAACAAACACAACAGTTGCACCTCTTCCTGCTGCTCTCTATTTCCATTTATCATCATCTATCTCTTTATCTCTCTCCCTCGCTCTGTCCCGTTGATGAACCGATGCATAAATGTAGATGGAGCAATTTGTCAGAAACGACTCATTTAATTATTAATGAGACAGCCCATCCACTGTCTGTGTGAAGTGTAAAGGGAAAAGGGACTGAAATTGATTTAAATCTAGTTTTTCTAATGCATGCAGCATTTGTAATTGACTCTGAACTGAATTTATTTGCATTGAGCATTTCCAATTTAACACCAGAAAACAAACAGTACTTCAACGCTACACTAATTATTCACTGATATGCATTTACTCACTTTCTCTCTCTCTCTCTCTCTCTCTCTCTCTCTCTCTCTCTCTCTCTCTCTCTCTCTCTCTCTCTCATTCTCAGTCTTGTAACTCCCCTGGCACAAAGACAGACAGACCATAAGCGTGTTTACACAGAACTGTGTGAGCTTGCGTGTGCATGTGTGCACGTTTGTGCGCTAATTTGCAGAGTGTGTCAGTATCTGGGCTAATTGGCTGAATGAATGTTCTGCAACTGTCTACTGGAGCAATGCATTATGGGTAGTTGGGAGGGACTTATCAGCTAGGCACACACTTCTGGGCTTTGAAATTAATTAACTTTGTATGTCGGTACACCCATTCACGCAAACATGCACACACCCTACTAGACTTACAGAAGTACACGCACAACAGACTCACAGAAGCACACAAACTCTCAGAGCTAGCGGTATATGGTGTTGGGGATAATGATAATGCTAATAAATGTTGGCCAGTCAACACATTTTTAAGGCAGTTCAATGAATGCTGAGTGTGGGTGGGCGGGAGGGGTTGTTGTGGCTTTGGCAATATATATAAATATGTAAAGAAATGAATGAATGAATGACTTTATCAATATAAATATATAGTCATAGGCCACTTCCAGTAAACACCTCTAGGTACCTATTTTTTGGAAAGTATAGTTAATTGATTAAGTTGGTCTAATACCTTGCTCTTAGGTTCAACTGTTCTCTGTTTTGATAAAGATTGTTGGTCTGCGTGGTGTGTGTGGGTGTGTATGTGTGTATTCCAGGATCTGGTGTTGAAGGTACTGCGGGTCCTAGAGAGTCCATCTCCAGTCACAAGAGCTAAATCCTTACTACTTCTACTGCTGCTGATACAGGACAACACACACACACTGCTCTACTGCTGTCAGAACAGGTACACACACACACACACAGCTGCATACAAAGTGTCTTGCTATGGTGATAGGAATAATACATAATACAGATATGAGTGTAACAGAAATGCTAACTGTAATTGGAGATGTTTGGAAAAATAACCATAGACTCCTGAAATAAATTCTGCATTTCTGTACACGGTTTCCTTGCAATTATATTGTGTTGTTAGCAGTATATAACATGATGTATATTAATAATGTGCCTAAACCCTCCTACTGTTGCCTTTCTTTAACCTATAACCTAATAAAGGAAGTAAACTTAATATAACCATGATAATGTTAATGCTGCAATGTCCACTGTGCTAAATATTATGTAGCAGTTTGGATACACCCTAGCAGTGGAATATCATAACTTTACCAGATGACATAGTTAGTGTATTAGGTAGTGTCTGTATTCTGTTTAATGGTGCATATTTTCTTTCATTAATAAGTGAACACATCTTAATAATAACTAATTAATGGATATAAAGAATTATCTCTGTGAACAACCTCAAAGCTGCTTGTGTGTGTGTGTGTGTGTGTGTGTGTGTGTGTGTGTGTGTGTGTGTGTGTGTGTGTGTGTGTGTGTGTGTGTGAACACTGTGATAATTATGCTATAGCACTCTGCACGACCTCTCCCAACCAACTGCTCTGAGAATTATTGTGTGTTCTTTTGAAGAGGCTTGTCTGTAACCTTTAGCAATTCAGTAGTAGCGCTCTCTGTGACCTTAGACTAATAAACCATTACGTTGATTTAAGATCTGAGTACATCTGATGGAATAGCGGAGCGATATGGGGATGTTTTATTCTGGGTGTTCCACGGGAGGCTCTTGCTGCGAGTCTTCTTTCTGTAACTTTGTTGTGACCCCAATACGGTTCCCTAACATGCATAGGAATGCTATAATGGTGACCGCATAGCACTCCCAACTCTTACTGACTGCTGTGAGACTTGGACAAGTCTCTCCAGTGCGTTAGGCTGCCAGGCTGCTGGCTAATTAGTTACACTTGAGAGTGTTGTTTAAGTTCCCTAGCAGACTAAACAGTCTTAGAACATTAGGTTATTCTTTTTTAAATGAATTCCCCCTTAAATATTCGGCTGTAGTGTACGCTCATGTATTCTCTTTTTTTCTAGTTACCCAAACTTTTCTCCATAGACGCTAGAAGAACATACTTCAGAAATAACCTGTGATAGTTCTCAGCTGGGGCGAAATCACATTTTGTATTGTATATACCTCCTGGAGAACTATGCATATGCATGATAATTGTATAGATTTTAATATGACGGGATGAATGTTTGCTGAGCCCATGTATCTTTACATGCAACTTTACAGTAACTTTACACTGACTAATGGGGATGCTCATTAGCCAGTTGGACTGCGTTTCACCTCCACGCTAACTTGTAGATAGCTGCATCTATGATCATATCTATATTCATGGTGTATATTGCACAGCTCCCCCGGTACTTGTATGTATGACTGGCTGTTAGTGGAAACGGAGCAGTATGTCCTAGTTAACCGACTGACACAAGAGCAGTTAAGGTACAACTCTACATGACCCTCACTCTCCGTGTCTCTCCCACCTGCCTTCTCTCAGCTCCTTTAATACAGTAGCTTGATGTGTCAATGCAGACCCTATCCGCTTACGCTGCCAGCTACTGATGCAGCAATATGCTGTTTTTTTTGTTTTTTGTTTTACTGGAATCCTGGCCACAGGTTTTCTTCATACAGGGCCTAGACACAGACAAGCTCCAGAGCGTTTTCATGAAAATGCTACTTGTCAGAATGGATTTCTACTCAGCATTCTCTTGTCAATCTCTCTCTCTCTCTCTCTCTCACTCACTCACTCTCTCTCACTCACTCACTCACTCTCTCTCTCTCTCTCTCACACTCTCTCTCACACTCTCTCTCTCTCTCTCACTCTCTCTCTCTCTCTCTCTCTCTCACTCTCTCACTCTCCTGCCCTCCAGTCCATAATTTCCCTGTGTCTGAGCTGTCAGGATTGACCTGTGTCTCCCTCCCTCTGAGCACTGTGTGTGACGCATACACACACGCAGCCACACTAAGGCCTCAACTCCAACGTGTTTAATTAGCTCCTCAGCGGTGCAGGAACGTGCGTGTGTGTGTGTGTGTGCGTGCATATGCGAGTGTGCGTTTGTCTGCGTGTGATAAACTAGGGTAGGCTGTGAGGAAGTGTCAAGCCTGCCACTGGGAGTAGCAACTTTTACACAGGCGCAGAGCAACTTGTAGGTCAGGCTTGTGTTTGTACGCTGACAGCCTCCCATAGAGACAGACAGAGAGCGGTGGCATGTTTGTCTCTACCTTTATTTAGCAGGCTGGTTTAATGGCAACAATTTAGCATGCAGACTGAACGACAGTTTGCTACAGATGCAGAGATTGTGCCAGACACAAAGCTGCTGCAGGTTCAGGCTGTCGCAGGGATTATTCTACACGGCTTGTTTTGAACAACAACAAGCCTAAGTAGATATAAATAGAAGTGCCGCACCAACCGTATAATAAACTGTTGTTGGTGGTGACTGATGAAATTATGGATTATGATTGGTTTCTCATTATGTAGGAGAGAGTGTGTATGTGTAACAGTAAAAAAAAACATTATTCTGGTGAAACTGTAAATAATGGTTTCATTATTTTGAAGCTCCAGAAACCTCCAGTCTCCAGTCAGTAGGGGGTAGAGGGGGGTGCGGGTATTGGCATGCTGTTTGCGTGTATTATCTGTCTCACTTGGGCAGTAGATTGAGACCAGGAATTGAGTGAACACAAGCCATGTCAATCTCAGATAAGGGGGCTCGCATCCGGGATAAGGGACCACTGTGGGCATCTCTTGCTAGGCACCGCTCCGGTAGAGTGGCACCGACCCTGGACCCCCTGCTGATGGGGAGTCGTGGAATGTCTCAGCTGCTCAATTACTGGAAGCTCCTGGGCAATATGCCCCGCTCTCCTTCAGCAGCCAGTGTAGCCAGTCGCCACCTGTCAGCTGCTCTGTCAGCACATTGTGTGTCAGGCCAGTGTTTCATTATTAGCCCTGGCTCACACTAAAAGCCTTTTCTCCAAGTTTTTTTTTTCCCTCTTCTGGTGGGAAACTTTCAGAGTAATACCATTAAATGTATATAAATAACACCACAATATGTTACGGCTGCTAAACTGTCCCTTAAAAAAGTCCCAACCCTGAAAAGTCACTGCCATAACACTAACTATTAATTATATTATATTACATTATTTTATTTTAGAGTTATTGAAAAGGATTTGTGTCCCAGTTATAAGATCTTCATGAACCCACATTTCACATGAACACACCCTAGAAATTAACTACCGCAAGGGAATTCAAGCTTTCACCTGGTAAGCCTACAGTAGCTTTAAGCAAAGCTTGTTCACTTATCACCAGTATGGACTATTAATGGCTTTGCAGAGCCAATAAGAAGGCCTAGGCTCCATTTTGTTCTTCTTCTTAGTGAAGGACCCATCTTTTAAAACATCTTGGATATTTGCGGTCAGTCGAAGAGATAGGCCAGACTGGGGTTTTTATTTCATGAGTTTGTTAAAACACCCCTTGCTGGCTTACTTGTTATGTATTAGCTACGGTATTTAACCTTGACATTTTGAGCGAAATATGTGGGATTCTAGCAATTAGAAGATGGTTATGGTATGATAATACAATAGTAATGGGCATGTTTGGTTCTGTATAGCTGCTTGAATTCTGTCTGAAAATCCTTAGTGCAACAAAATCATTTTAATAATAGCCTTTGTACCCTATACCAATGTACTGTATGTTTGCCTATGTGTGTTTGTGTGCAATTTTATGGCTGTACGAGTGTGTGTGTGTGTGTGCGGGCATGATGCCTCAGTATAATGAATATCAGTTAGCAGTGGTAACCTTTTGTGCTCTGTTCTGAATGTGTGAATAGAAAGTTATTGATTGGTGTTCGATTCACACACTAAATGGAATGAATAATAATGGCTCCATCTCTCCTTTTCTTCTTTTTCTCCACCTTTCTTTGCTTTTATTTGACCACTTTCCTTTGGGATCTCCATTGACACTTAAATATTTATTTAGTTATTTAGCTGACAGTTGGGGAATAGGATAGTCTAGTGGTCTAGGAGTTGGATTCCCAGCCGTCGTGGGTTCGAGCCCCAGAGTTGGACTACCTGTAAGCATCCTTGAGCCTTGAGCAAGATGCCTAACCCATACCTGCTCCATGTAATAGTACCATGTAATTGTTAGTCGCTTTGGATAAAAGCGTCTGCTAAATGAATTGTAATTATCTAAAACAGTTGCACCCAGGAAGCACAATTATAAAAAAACATTTTCAATGGAATGAAGATTTGTTCTTCTAAATGTAATGCTAACATAGCTGCATATAATGTGCTTTATTATACCATGTGACATGCTGCATATGTGCTGTATGTTTCTGTTTGTCCAGACTGATAATGTACCTGGAAAGAGACCTGCGTAAAGCCACGTCCCTCAGAGAGAACGCCAGCCAGTCAGAATACCTCACACAGTGTCTGCATCTACTGATTGTTTACCTAACTAGGACCGCACCATTGATAATTGGTAACCACACAAAAAAACACAGACACAAATCATGTACATTCGTTACATTCAATTTGTTTTCCTCTGTTTATTCTCTTTTCTCCTCTCCTCTCCCCTCTAGAGGAGGTGTTGAGTGCGTTAGAAGGTGTGGTAGGGAGGAGAAACCCATCCACATTTCAGAGCAAACACCTTAAACAGACTTTGCCCACCATGTCTGTAGTGTTGGACCTTCTGTCATCACAGGTAACTATGACCAACATGACATAGTTGTGTTGTAGAATTTATATTGCTGTACTCCACTGCTTTATCTACACAGACCTAGACCAGGCAACTTATGTTTCAGTCGTCCCCACTGACATTACATAAACAGCTGTGTAATGAACCATATCTATTTTCCTCACATCATAACAGAGGTGATGTTGTTTGTAAACTAAATTAGCCTTCGTAGGCCCCAGGTCTGTGAAATACCACAAGTAAAGCAGAGTGCCAAAGGTTATGGGCTTATAAAACACCATGCTAATTGTCCTGATGTGTTAAATTGTATTTGTATGGTATGGTAAGTACAGTAGATAAACATACCCCTGGTCATATAGCCAGGGATACAAGTCTTGATATGGTGTCTAAATTTCCTCTCATGTGCCTTTAAATCCCCAGGCTGTCAAGTAAACGTCCATAAATCGCTGTTAGGAATTGTGATTTCTACTTTGGCAGACAGATATTACTTTTAATCTTCTTCTTAATCTGTTGATAGCTCTGAACTAGCTTACTGTCACACCATTAGCATAAATGTGTGTTGTGTTATGGTTTGTGTGTACTTTCATCTCTGTGTATATAGAATATATATAGACAACAAGCAATATATTAATGTCTGGTGGCTGCTAACTTAATTTCATATTTTGTTACAGATTGTGTTGCCACTAGTTATTAAAATGCCTCCTCATTCCCTCCTCTGTCAGGTGTTCAGGTCTCAGATTGTAACAGAGGAGTTCCTGGTTCAGATTGGAAAGCTGCTGGTGAGTCTGATAGTACTACATGTACACACTAGTGTACTTAGTAGTACTAGTAAATAAACACTTACTAGTTACCTACATGTACTAATAAATACACACTGTATGGGCCCAATATTATCTAGTTTGGTCAAAAATAATAACTTAATAATTACCTCAGTGATCGAAATACTGGACCTTTCTGAATTTCTAGTCATGCAATTAATATGATCACTAATACGGCACATCGTTTTGTTTTGTTTGTTTTGTTTTCTCTGTTTTATTCTCTCCTGCGTTCTCAGAACTGCATAAGTTCGGTAGAGTCCAAGGAGACCAATATTGCTAGTGCAGTAGGTAAGACACCATGTTTTTGTGATCTGTTGTTGTGAGACTTTCCCAGTATAGTATGCATTTCTGCATTTTCTAGTATGCTCCGGTACTCTACTTGTAAATAAAATGATCACCTCTGTTTTAGGCTAGCAAATTAGTACCAGTAATAGCCTGCAAAAATCAACTTTGGATTTTATGTCTTCTTGTTCAGGAGTAATGCCGCCTTCAAAAATGTGTTTGAATAAACCTATGGGAGTAACTCTATTATGCTCAGTTAAATGGATTGATTAGTCCTTCCACTTAAAGTATGGTATTTTAATTACATGCTAACTATTATTGGTATTTGCCTCTTAGATGCAGGAGGAGTTGTGGAGTTCAGTCAGTATAGCTGAAAGGCATTTGTGTCCCCGCAGGTGCAGCTGTGTGTGAGGAGCTGATTAGGACCACTCTGTCAGTAGTAGAAGTCCTGAGTCAGCACCCTGCTCTGATTACAACACACCACGCAACTGTAAGTATATTCAACTGGCTGGCTGACATGCTCTTCAATATTTAAAAAACGAAATAACTGAGCAGAGTTGATAGTTCCATCATAATATTATAGGAACCACTGATATTAAGAATTAAGAAGGGGGCAGGATAGTCTAGTGGTCTGGGCGTTGGACTGCCAGCCGGAAGGTTGGTGGCCCAGAGGTGGCCTACCTGTAAGCATCCTTGAGCAAGATGCCTAACCCCTATCTGCTCCATGTAATAGCACCATGTA
>JAOEHI010000008.1:2654957-2673876 GCA_025447815.1 Percopsis transmontana | reverse complement strand
CCCCCCCCCCCCCCCCCCCCCCCCCCCCCCCCCCCCCCCCCCCCCCCCCCCCTGACTGCAATGTCTGCTTGTGGGCCTATGTGTTTGTTTGTTTAGCATGTGTAGTAGAAGTATAACCTGAGGGAAAAACCTTAAACCTTATTTTTGAGGCAAAGTCACCAAACATTTTATGCGTTTTTTTTTTTTTTAAATCAGATTTGACTGGTGATTCTATACATGCAGTATTTATGTCCCGGTGACCATTGAAGTGCATTTATGTCTCTCTCCCCCTTCATTTAGATAGGGGCTGTAGAATTGCTCAAAATAAAATAAAAAGTATGAAATGAAATAAATGCTAAATAAATAAAACATTTTAAAAGGGGTTGTGTGTAAGACAGTAGTATCATTATGCGGTTTCATAATATTTCAAAACCCATTTTTGGTAGGGTATTTCCATATACTCTACTCTGTAACTATAGTGTAAACATGCAAAATATACATGAGCAGAACATTTTCCTTCCAATCACCTAAAAAAAAAACCTAGACACAAAATAACACGTAAACATATTGCTAGCTGTAACATCTGAAACAACAACAACTAATACTATCATTTATATTTTGTGAATGATACAGATCTTACACAGCAGGGTTTCAAAGACACACAGAGGTGGTTCACCATTGCAGAATAAACCCCTGGGGCACCTTATATATTTTCGGGGGATATCTAGCGGGGTTCTATAGCTGGGTTATTTGCATTGGCCCTTCCAGGCACACCCCTCTTCCCTGCCTATGTAGCCGGCACTGTTGCCTGGACAACAGATCGCTGGATTACAGGTTGGAAGAAAACGAGAGTTAGAGAAAGAGACAGAGAGAGTGATATACAGTTCCCACGTAGAGAAATCCCATTGAAACACAGCAGAGGTTACAACTGTCAGTTCATGCGGGAGTTGAGGCTAGGCTTCAAGGACTCCAAGCGATAAGGCAAGGCAGGCTGTCCACATGCCATCCAATCTACTCATAGGATAGTGCCCAAAAAAACATTCCATCTTGGGAGGCACAAAATAAAATAAATAAAAAGAGGAGGAAAGCCTAAATGAAACCTCAACTGGAATTCTGCTAAATTGTGGTCCATCCAACCCTGTATCAAGTGGTCCCGTCACCTTAAAACTAAAACAACAAGGCATGTCCTCCCAAAAGCAGTGTCTCAACAGCAACTTCGAAGCTTTATGAAGTAGTGCTTTGTTTTGTTATAAAAGATAATGCATTATTTGCAAGACAAATATGGAAGATTTGCACAAACAATTGTGTACTGCTGTTTTGTGTTTGCACACGGGTCCTAACGTGTTGGGTTAATTGGCGCTTGGAGGGATGAATGATGTGTCATTAGTGTCATCATGACCATGTAATTGTCCCATCTACCAGGAAAAGCAGAAGCCATTTATACGTTTAGTAATCATTTCTGAAAAACAATCCCCCTATCAAGATATTGTCTCAACTTCTAACCACAGTCTGATAGGTATAATATGCAGTAGGTTTGGTTTTAAGAAATGACAATCATTGGGCAGCTCTGCCTTCATTATAGTAATGTAATGTAATGTCTCATTGAGCAGAAATATGAACATGTACCTAATCTTCACAACAACCATCTTAAAACATCCAGTCAATCTTACTTTCTATATCCGTTAAACTAGGGCATTCACCCACCGCATGCCTCGAAGTAGGGAGAAAAAAATTAACATTGGCTGTTGGTTTATCTTGAAGCATAACCATTTTAGCTTATTGGCATGAACTATACAGCTGCAGGCTTGTGTTGTAAATGTGTGTTGTACGTGAGTGACTGATAGGTTTAATATTACACCAAGTGCTAACATTTGTTTATATTTAACAGGGGAGATGTTGCAGAGGAACACCGTTGCTTTCTCATTCTACAGTGGAATGGCTGTCATAACTTATCTAAACCAAGGGGAGACCATTTCTATAGTACGCATTAACTCCTTTCTCTGGGAAGGGAACCGTTGAACAGTCACACCTGTTCACAGAGAAAGGATCTTTTCATTCTATAAATGTATAAACATGCACTATTATTTACCCCAGTAGCATTGTTATGTTGTTCATAAAATAATGTGATAGTAAAATAATCCCTATAAACAGCAGAAAAACATTTCAACGTAATATTAGTGAATCCAGGAGCTATACACTACATGTGTGCAAAGAGAGTTTTCAGGCTCATTTACAAAAGGCCTGAGACGTGTTCAGTAGGAGGTATCCTTCATGGTAACATCCTTGTTCAGTGATGCAGTACACTGGCACCAAATGGCACCGGCTAGACAAAAGAAACCCTCCTCAGAGGGGTGCTCGGTGCACTTCCTCATATCAGCCATTACATTCCTGTACTGTAAAAGGCTGATTACAAACGTGATGGAGGACATTATAGTGGAGGAGTCAAGAGGAGTGGTAGGAGATGGATTAGAAAATGAAAAACATGGGGGGGGGGGGGGTAAAGAGGGAGGGGAGGTTAAGCAGGACGGTGCTGGGAGGGGGAGGGGAAGGACGATGACAAGGTGGAAGTCAAGTTGGAGAAAGAGAAAGATTAAACAGGGGGAGGAGAAGATGAATGCTTTTCTTCAAAGTCAGAAGAAAACTCCTCTACTCCTGTTTTTATAACACTGATTTCAACGACAAAGATAATTCCAAATTGAGGAATGTAACTCATGTTTGGTTTATCTCTCATTCCCAGTGCTGGTCCTTTATCTATTCATTCATTACTTTAAATATAAAGTATGCCTCAAATAATTCCATTCTGAGGAAAATTGTTTTTTAGACCTTAAAATGAAGGTCATATTGACAGCTGCCGAGAAAATATAGCTTCCTTGATAATACCGCAGAAGTTTGTCAACTGTGAAAGCAGTAAAATGGCCAAAAACTTTTTAGACACATCCTCCAAGGTAGAATATGCAAGTGAGGATATATTGTTGCAGTCACATGCTAGCTTCTAAACATGTATACCTTGTGTTTTCATTGTGGGTCCTAACGTCAAAGGCACAATGTTGGTGTTAAAGGTCAGGTGCCACTGGGAAAGCCTTAATTCAAATCCAGCCCTCCCCTTTTGTGAAGCCAAAGGTGAAATTCTACGTGGCCAAAATAGACATCGAGGCCAACACTGTCCCAGGTAGGGTAGCCACTCTTCCTGGTTGTTGTACAGGTTGAACGGATGGATGAGTCACAATTTCTAGTCTAGGGATCAAACGTACCTCAGATGGGATGAAATTATAAATCCCTTTGGAGATGAGTGGTATTTGCGTAGCACTGTATGTCTACGCTTTACAGTTGTATATTTCTGATAGATGTGTAGCTATTCATAGTACTGTAGACATTCAAGCATATACAGTGGAAAGAACAAGTAAGGGAACCATTTGGAATTACCTGCATTTATGTATAAATGTGACCTTAAAATATGGTCTGATGTTCATCAGACTAGTTACAATAATGAACAAGCAATCTATTTTAAGTAATGACACACAAATTATTGTGATGTTCTTGTCCATATTAAATACATCATTCAAACATTCAGTGTAGGTTGGAAAAGTATGTGAACCCCTAGGCTAAGAAAAGCGTATTGGACTCAGGAGTCCCAATCAATGGAACAGAATTGGCGGTGTGGTTTAGAGCTACTTTGACTTGTAAAAAAAAACACAAATCTCAGAAGACATACAATCAAGAATTGTTGATTTGAATAAATAAAGAAAGGCTTAAAAAAGGGTTCCAATGTATAGCTCAATCTTCATCAGCCCACAGTTTGACACATTGCCTATCAATAAAGACGATTTAGTACTGCGGCTACTCTCTGAGGAAGTGAGTTCAAAGCTAAAATGACTCCAAAGGCACCACGCAGAATACTCAGAGCACCATGACACTCCACAACTCTACTGGGAAAATGCATTGTGGACAGATTAAATTAAGGTTGAATTGTTCGAGAAAAACCACGCAGCACTACGTATGGCGTAAAAAGAGCACCACATACCAACGCGAAAACATCCTCCCAGCGGTGCGGTGGAGGGAGCATCGTGATCTGGGGCTGCTTCGCTGCCTCAGGGCCTGGACAGTTTGTCATCGTCGGGGGGAAAATTAATTCCCAAGTTTATCAGGGTATCCTACTAATGTCATGGTGGCTGTCTGCCAAATGAAGCACAGTAGAAGTTAGGTGATGCAGCAGGACAATGACCGTGAACATCAAGTCAATCTACTACAAAACTGCTTCAAAATAAGATAATCTGCCTTTGGAGTGGCCCTGTCAGAGCCCAGACCTTAACTCAATAGAGATGCTATGGAATGAGCTCAAGAGAGCTGTTCACACCAGACATCCTACGGATATGGCTGAGCTGAAGCAGTCTGTAAGGAAGAATGAGATTAGGCTACTGTGACATTACCTGCGACATGTTGGGCAAAAAAACAATATGGCCGAAACCTAATTTAAAATGACCTAGATTGCAGAAATGAATGACATTATAGTCTTGTTGGCATTTAATTACTGCAAATCCAACTCGCTCTTAGTGCTGCATGATGCAGACTTTGTAGGGAAAGTACAATTACGTCAGGCTTTCTTTTTTAATGCGATTGCAAAAAAGCCTGAGGTAAGGTTATTAAAAGATTAGCTTCACCTAGTTTCATCAACACAATCTTTGTTTGTTCCCTTTTGAACAAGGAACCTTCAGAGTGGAGTGGAAGGGGGCAAAGGGAAGATATTTAATCATTTGAGTACATTCCTAAAGATTTCCAACAACAATGGTTTGTTGAGGTCTCATTCAAAAGAACTCAGTGATATATGTGTCATTCATCATTTTTTCATGATCCCACTTCTAATAGTTTGAGAGATTGCCTTTTCACCTCAAAAATTGATTTTCTTCATAGTGGCTTTGGTCAGTGTGATCCATTTTTTTCAATCTTGTAACACCTTTGTTATGTGACATAAGACTCGATTTTCAATAATATACTGTACATTTTATATTCAGATATTTGAGTTACTGAATGAAATCTCTCATTTCTAGATGTATATTGGGTTGAGGTCTTAATCATTGCTATACGTAGTTGCTGTTACATGCACAGTAGAAGAGCTGTATTCATAATGAGGCTTCCCCCTTGTGGTTCTACAAAGTCACTACATCATCAGAAAATAAAACACTGTAAATACACCCGATTATAGATCTAGCCTATATTTGATATTACTACTTTTACTATTTAATATGGTGTGCAAGTCAAGTTTGTGATTTATTTAAAAATAAAAGTAATAACATAACAACACAGAAAGAGTACAAAAAAAATACATAAAAAAAAAATAGGCAAATATTTCAGAATCTGTTAAGATTGTGAGACTTGCCTGATGTTCGAACAGGTACAGCCAGAACTTGTTAGAACAACTATTACACATTTAAAATGTTCTGACTCCCAACAAATCTTGTACAGCAGTATATTCTCCTGTTAATAATACGAAATTATAACTAGCATGTTCAGTGCAGAATGCTACTTCCTGTTCTGTTTGTTCTGGATCATTCTCTTCAGCATCTGATCGGGGATCAGGTCTGAATGCTTCACGGCTGCGTTCTCACAGCCCACGACAGGACAGCTAGAAGACAGGAATCAAGAGGAGCACTTAAAAACTGTTAAGGGTAAATAAAAAGGTCAGCACTTGAGTACTATGACAGCCCTGTGTAAAACACACAGGTCAAAACCTTTATAAAATCAATGATAGATTTTTTAATTCAAGACACAAACTTGATGAGGAAGAAAGATTTCTAGGTAATTTATGACAATTTATGTGGAACAGATTGATGGCTTTCCAATTCTCTGTGCACCTGCTTAATCATTCCTATGCCACCCAAGCTATCTGGTCAGTAACAGAAGTGAATTCTTATTAAGCATAGCAAGCCATTAATCATATAATTAAAAACACTCATGAGGTTCACTGCAATAATGGACAAAAAAAAAAGAGGCAGTAGTGATGACAGACACACAATTGGATCCCCCAGACACAGGACAAACTTTTGATCAGGGGGTACTGATTGATTATTTAGCCATTTGTTTTTTTATTTTTACCGGCATTTCTTTTTCTGGCTGTGCCTGCGTTGGATCAAGTCCAGGATGGCTGCTTCATCATAGTGATGATTACATTTCATATTCCTCATGGGATTAACCATTTCCTCCTGGAATGCAGAAGAAGCATCGTTAGCATCGTTGCTGAATGGATTTACTTTCCAAAGAGAAGCAAATCATAAGAAATTGATGAACAATGCAAACCAATAAACAAACTGCCAGCTGGCACAGCCTAACCTGTGTGAGTGGACAGGTTAAGTTGACCTGGCTCTGTGTCACAGCAATGTCCTCATCAAGCTCTTGCATGCTCTCTGGATGGGCTGTAAATACAACATGATACAAGGTCTTGTTTTAGCAGAATATAATATTTGGTGACCTGTAGCTTTAGAAAAACAGGCTGGATAAGATTCAATTGTCTCAAGCTAAAAATGGGCAACATTCTGTTCACTGCAATCGTAAGGTATACTTTGGAATTTATTTTTTTACGTTATTCTCTATTCCCCTGATAATTGAATATTAATATACAGAGTCATTCATTTCATAGTGCAATGAATGTCATTCATTTCATAGTGATCTGCTATTTATAATTTCTTTCAGATCCATTAGATACTAATAAGGACAATTTTGGGGACTAGACTAGAGTATAATCTAGAATTTTCTCCCCCTCTTTCTCAGACCTCACCTTGGCTGAGATAGTTTCGGATGTTTTCTTTGAAGGACACTACCTTCGGGTGGTTCTGCAGCTCAGCGTCATTGAGCCTGCTTATTTGGTCTGTGAATTGTTCCTTTAACCTGGTGCTGAGGCTGAACATGGCCTCTGGTGGCTGCTGACCAACCTGTGAAAACGGAACATAGTAAGGTTATTCATGTCACTTCTGGAGTCACACACCAGTCGTTGTTTATGTTTTTACGGTCATTTATAGCGAATTATGATTTATCACCGTCATTACTTGTGCATTTGTAATGACAACAACACAATCTACAAACGATTGTTTGATTGTTGTAGTGTGCCAGCTTCTGTAAGGTGGGCTTCGACACAACATATAGAATGTGATTGACTAAAACAAGATTTACTTCTGTTGTGACTTGTTCTATAATGTTCACGAAGTGGGTGATCTCCCGGTCCATCTTGGCACACTCCAGAACCATGGCTTCCAGGCTTTTTATGCCATTGTCATCGTCTGCCTCTAAGTCAAAGACAAAAAACACCAGGCAATATTACTGTGCCACCGTTTATCAAAACGGTGTACAGAGAGGGTGCTATCTGTGAATAAAAAGTGATATATATCAAGACACGAATATGGATGCAAATAAAACTTACGTTGCGTTTCCACCAAGCCCAACGCCACATCTGTCAACACATCCATTGCTGTCCCCATGTCTGTCTGACATGATTTCAGACCAGATACCGCTGCACGGACAGTACTCAAAGACATTGCAAACCCCAATGGTGAATGGTCTTAGTCGTACGAGACCCAGTACAAAGGATGCAACACGAACTATATCGTTAACCAATAATCATAGTTCACTTTAACTAGCTATTTATGTACACTTCTCAGCACCGAAAACTAGACTTAATATACTATGTCTCTTTCAAATAACACAGTTGAAAATACGGCGAAACTTTTGCCATAACATCTAACAACTGATTAGTTTATACTTCCGGGTTATTGCGCCCTCCAAAATAAAAGCCCGATAAAAATGTCCCAAAAGGTCATCAGTATTACTTCGGTGTTTATTTATGTTATAAGTTTTAGAACTATAATGTAAATATAGTTTCTTTAAATAATAAAGAAAAATTCCACAATGACATTTATTAAAAAGACATAACATTTTATTCATGACAATATCCCACTTTGATATAATGTTGGCAGATCAATATAGAAGTTATTCAAAAGTTATGTATTTTTAAATGTAAAATCTAATATTAGTGCAAGAGGACATTCATGGTCAAAACAAATGTAATCAAGTAAATTCATTAGCAAAACAAAAAAGTCTAACTGAAAGTCATGGTGGAGATCTTCACAGTATAGTTCTGAATTCATCAAAGATGAAACTTGGCACATGGGCTTCAGCCACCTTAAGAAATTAAAAAAAACAAAAAAAGCGTAAATTAAAATAAAATCAATGTCACTCAAATAGCAGTGAATAGTATAATTATATTCAAACATAAGAGATGCATTACACTACATAGAAAGAAATTAAAGGTGCACTTTGTTTTTTTGTAGATACTTTTATCCAAAGCAATGTTTGCTTCATGCCCACTAAGTCTCCTGTTACTGTACTGTATATCGCATGACCCTATTGAAAAGATATTGTGTGAATGCTTTGCTACCTTGCGTGGGAGTTTTGTGAACTTCACATAATCCTCCAGGAACATCAAAGCTCCCACCACATCAGAAGGCATGTCAGGGATCTTCTGGCTGAAATTGAGATCCATTTAATTGATGCAAACAGAATACATTAATATTTGTTTTAGATCAAATCTAAGCAGAAAATAATGTGCAGAAAAACAAGAACAACAGAAGTAACTTGAGCAGAATGGTTTTGTTTGGTTACCTTGTGCACTGTTCCATTATGGAGCGAATGAACTGACCAATGAGAGCTAAAAACTGTTCCGTATATCTTGAGTGGAACTGCTTGAGCAGGGTGAGCAGACCTAAAACCAGGGGAGGCCAGTCAACTGGGTCTGTAGCTTTCCTACATGTCATACCTAGAAAAAATACAAGATGGTTTTATTACTAAATATGTCACATACTTAATATACCACTCTATTGTCCTTATTTGGGGGGGGGGAGACAACAACTTACCTTGGTTCTTGCTGTACTGCAGTTTGGGCAACTGGGCGATAATAAAAAGGAAGTTGATTATGGGAAAGTATGGAAGGCGCTTTGTGGTGATGTAGATCTGTAAGATACATACATCCATACATACAGACGACAACTGGTCAGATATCATTATATTATAATTACATAGTTAGAAGTGTAGTACTGAAGTACTGATAGAAATCACTGACGCATTGTAATTTCTAATTTCTAACCCTAACCCTAACCTTATTAAGAGGGTTGTGAATGCCAGCAGCCTCCAGGTAGGCAGTGATCTCGTACAGGAGGGTGTTGTCCTCTTTAGGGTAGGGCAGAGATGGGTCTTGGTAATGGGCTTCAATGTCTGCCAACAGAGACCTGTAGAGATTCACACAGGAAATAGTTAGAGATCACGCCAAATAAGTGCAACATTAATAAAATCATCTTTGTACATGAATTACCCTTTAAATATGCCCCTCTGTCCTCAACATAATTTCTACGGTATCAAAATCCATTTATAGTTTTTTATATTTCGATTGTAATTTGTTTCCTTTTTGATTAAATTCGGTGTGTGTTAAAGCAATCTACAAGCCATGACACATGGGCAACATTTGATGAAATGAGAAGAGGCAAAGACTGTAATCGAAAAAAAACAAGAGTTTGTTTTTTATTTAGATTGGTTGCGTTTCCTACTGTCAACTATCTTGTTAACTTTGGCATTGATGCCAAATTAGCCAATTTCCTTTCTGGCTTAAGGCAATATTGCCATTGAGGTCGCAACAAGCCTGCAAATGGAAGCATATAATCAAACTAAAAACAGTAGAGGTGGTGTGAAATTTAACTGCAATTTATATTTATTACCAGTAATTTATTCTGTAGAGATAGCTTTAAGGTAGTGTGTCTGTCAGTTTTAACAGTTCAGGTTGAGATCAGACTGACTTGTTAAGGTTATCCAGGGCAGCAGCCAAGTGTTTGGAGTCAAATTTGCAAGAGTAGTTGAGTTCATGAGCAATCTGCTGTCTGAGAATCTGCATCTGACCAACCTGGGAAGAGCGATTTTGGTAAAGTAACAAGTCATCTTAAGGGAATTTCCATTTTCTTCATAGTTCAAAAATCAGAGACAAAAGCTTGTACAAATGACGTAGAACACAAATTATGTATGATAAATTACTCGGTAATCCCAGGAATATGATTTAGGTCAATAATGTGTTTTTTTTTCAACAAACTTTAACAAACACCAGAATATAAATGCAATTAGTACCTTCATGATGGCCTCCAAGTATGGTCCCCAGATCTTCTGAGTTTTGGCCACAGCACTGGTGTACACTTTGTTGGCATTAGCTAAAGTATTAGGAAACAAAAAATATCACAAACAAGTTTTTTCCTTCTTTAAATTGCAACATGTACACAACAGATTCTGACCAGTATTGTCATTTAATGCGCTGTACTTACCCACAATGCCCTTTACTGGGTTAACAGTTGTCAACATTGACTTAAAGACGTCCACAACAGCTTTGTCCTTCAAGATCGTCTTCTGAATCATTGTCAGGAAGTTCTAATTGGAGAAAAAGGTTAGTCTGTTAAAGGGCCCCAATCATAAAGTGAAAAATCTTTCAGTTGTGTTGTCTGAAGAACCCAAATACTGGACTATTTTTTATTTAAATGATTTACCTAAAATTCCTCTCTGGTATGGGTCAGAGTAGGTTTGTTATGAAACTATCAAGAAGGGCTGCCTTACCTGCAGCTCCTTGACAATCATGAAGCACAGCAGACGGTCCAGTCCGTTGAGGCCAAAGGTGCCTAGTGTGTCCTGGATCTCAGAGAACAACCTGTTGTTGGTCACTTCCTGATGGTTCCTCAGGTCATACCAGGTGTTCAGCGGGTCGATAAAGCACGTCACCCTGGAGATGTTCAGGGAGTGTGTAGGTCATTGGCAAACACAGTTACGATCTTAGCTATTAAACTATTAGACTCAGGTTACCCGGGTTAGACCAACAGAGATAACCAAATGGAATGGAAACAAGAATTAAAAGGTCAAACGCGGTCTTCAACCTAAAGAATGACCATTACGCAGACCTGGGATCAGTGATCCGGAGGATTTCTCTGCAGAGACGTCCTATGAAGGTGGCAGACTCATCCACAGGAGGGAACTTGGGGATGGGGATGTGGGTGGACTGGTACACACTCTGCCAGTCCTGGATCTGGAAAGCAGTCCATTAAGGACACAATTAACCATTAGGCAGTCAGTCATTACAGAATGATTCACCAAGTCTATTTCCAATACGACATATATTCAAGAAAGAATACTTTAAAATGTCTCAATTTCCAGCTTGTTCCCAATAAAGCTGCACACGCTCTTAGCATTGCCGTAGTAGCTTGCGGATTACCACCCAGCCAGTTATCATTAAGGGGAGTGTTTGTGAATGCACATGCACCAATGCTACTAACCTTGGTCCTGAGGAAGCTGTTACACTCTTGCTCCACGTTGTAGTTGATGATGCGCGACACCTCCTCCTGCCAAATCTTAAGGCCATAGATGCTCACGTAGTCCTGGATGTACTCAAAGGATCTGTAGAAGCCGTCCATAGTGGCTGCCATCTCCTTCAACTTGGGCATCAGTTCACTAGGCTTGAAGATTATTCCATTATGCCATTATACTGTATGCTCAGTTTCACCCATTCTGTCCAGATGTCAAGATTAAACATTTATTGACCGCACATGACAAAAATGATAGAACAAGGTTAAATGTACTAAATCAACCACCCCCGGGGATAGTTGAGGTTGCAAGTCTCTGGCAAGTCTCTGGCACTGTTATTCTGGGGGTCGGGGGATGAAAAGTTAGGGAACCCCTGAGCACCCCTGAACACATAAGTGTCAGAAGATCTCAGGTGTGAGGCGGTTGAGGTGGTCTCACCTTGGCCTTGGGGTTGAAGATGAGTCCCTTATGCAGGGCGTAGGCCACTCTCCTCACCAGCTCCTTCCTAATGCCGTCCTCCAGCAGCTGCTTGGGATCCACCTACATTAGATATACACAACTTTATTATTAGGTACACCCTTCAGCTAATAAAGTGGCACCTGGAGGAGTGGAACACCGTGTGGTCCTCCACTGCTTCCACAGCAAGGTTTGCTATGTTGTGCATTCAAGAGATGCTCTTCTGCATACCACTCTTGTAATGTGTGGTTTTTTGAGTTACTGTTCCCTTCCTGAACCTGGCCATTCTCCTCTGACCTCTCATTATCAATGTGTTTTCACCCACACTAAATGGACACCAACAATCATTCCACAGTGAAAGTCAACGAGCATAAGGGGAGTGTACATTATAATTAAGGATTTGTCATATCCACAGTGGGGGTGGATGTGTTGTACGCAACAAACCATGGCCAGGTGGTAGAGAAAAGGTCTTGGCAAAGCAGTCTGTTACACATATCTGTATATCACATATCTCCATACTACAGTCAAGTACGTACTGTAGTGTAACTCATTTCATACCTTAATGATGCCAACCAGGGTGGTCTTCATCATCAGGATGCCCTCAGTGAAAATGGAGATGGCGTGGGTAAGTTTTGCCACCTGCAATAAAGCAAAGAAGACAGTTATTTTGAACATCACATAAACACCGCATGCAGATGATAGAAGCTACAGTGAAGAAAGAAGAATAAACTGTGCCATAACCACATTCTGTATTCTAATCTAATCTAGTCTCCTAATGCTCATGCTCGCAATGTCGAAGAGGAAAACACCAACTTGTCCAGTTAAAAGGCACGGCTTCACCTCATAGCGAGCCCCCAGCTGGGAGTAGTCCTTCAGCTTGTCCTTGTCCAGACGTGTGGGAACCTCCATGATGTCATGGATCTGCAGCTTGATGATCTTGGCCAGAGAGGTGAACATGCTCTCGGGGATGATCTGTAACACCTGGAAATTGGAGGGAAGGGGTACAGATTCACTCGAAAACTCATTGCTATATTATACTCCAGTCAGTTAGTTAGAAGATAAGGTAAGAAGGTATGGCAGGATAGTCTGCTGGTCAGGGGGTCCGACTCCCAGACGACAGGTAATGGGTTTGAGGCCCGGCATGCCCAGTCTACCAGTAAGCATCCTTGAGCAAGATGCCTAACCCCTACCTGTTCCTTAATACATGTAATTGTACTCACTGTAAGTTGCTTTGGAGAAAAGTGTAATTGGGTAGAATGACATAACTGTACATTTAACATAACTGTACATTTAACATAACTGTACAGTAGTCGTGCCTCCAGCTGTTCCTATGCCACCACTGAAAACTCATTTTGCTCAAGTTGCTAAAGATGAAGAACACTCGTTACATTATGCTCGTGTTTGGATAGGCCCATTAGTGCGTGAGAGGGAAATATGAACCATTAGAGAATCTAGAAGAATCTAGCAATGTATACCTTTCTGACATAGGCCACCAACTCTCCAGAGTAGAACTGGGAAACACTCAGTAGATCAGGGCTGTTGGCCTGGTTGATGCGCAGCAAGGGGAGGTCCAATGCAGATGCCAGCTGGTCATAAAAAAAGCAAAAAGAGTCATTCTTTTATGTGTCTTTGTACGTTTGTATTGTTTTGTGTGTGTGTGCTATTCACCTTTAGAAATGTGGCTCTCAGTTTGGTGACCATTGAGGGATTGACTCTGATGCTCTCCTGCATAATGGATGTGAAACTGCAGAGAAAGCAAAACCCACTGCTTAGGACACAACAACAAAACCTGCTTCTTCAGAGCTACACAAAAAGCTAAAACAAGTTCAGTACATCTGTATTCTTGGTCGCTAACAAAATCGAGCCACTGTAAGCCAAACAGACTGTCTAGCATCTGTCTCTGGCTGACCATGCGATAGACACATCTGCTGCCTGCCACTGTATCTGCATGCTAAATAGGTGCAGATAAGTGACAGTAGCACTATAGTATGTAGTGCTTCAATCTAAACTGATGCTGTTTGTTGTCCATCAGCAGTTATGTGTAAAATGTATGTATCGTATTCATTCACTCATTAATGGAATGACTTCTGGAAGTAATATTTCACTCTCACAATCAAAATGATTGAATCTTCACATTGAGGGTTGGTACCTATCAATGATCTGCCAAGCGTAGGACAGGTCTCCGACTATCTGCATGGTGATGAGGACCTCCTCCTTGATGTTGATGGTACGAATCATCTGGTGCAGGAACTTTCTTGTGTCGGCCAGGAACTGACACACCTGCAGGTTAGACTCCAGCTGGTGAAACTCCTGGACCTAGATACAAAGAGGGAAACCATCCTGAAAAGACACCTTTGAAGCCCGTGTGAAACAGTTGAAGCAAACATAAAAAATTACTATATTAATAAATATTTATGCCCTAGCTAAAGAGAACTTTTTTATGATAACAGATCATAATAAAGTAAACCTAGAGTTATCTAATTAAATCAGTTTGCAATCATACATCTCTGTAGCGGTTTAATGCTACAGTCACTCATATATACTGCTTACCTCAATGAGGGCTTGAATGAGCTGCACAGTCTTTCTACCAGCAGCAGTTGAGTCCTCATAGTTCAGAGACTCAATCTGCTTAGATATTTCCCTGAACCAGGCCTGTAAGTTCTCTGTGGAGAGCGTATTAGTCGGTGTTAAAGAAGGGTAACATGGGGAGGGTGAAGGCACACCCACTATATTCCATAAAAGTTTGGATTATGCAACTGTACCGCCAGAAATCAGATTTTCTGGCGGTACTGTGGAATAGTGGCTAAACTGTAGCACAACATGCTAGCATCCACAAATTTTAACTGTACCACTTATCAGGGGTGGAAAGTAACGAAATACATTTACTCACGTTACTGTATTGAGTAGTTTTTTTGTGTATTTTGTATTTTTCAAGTAGTTTTTAAAATCGGTAATTTTAATTTGACGTTTTTTTTTGACGTTTTTATTTGTTTACGTTTTGAGTGAAGTATTGTATTTCGCTACATTACAAATCCCATCCGTTACTAAGTAAAAAAAAAAAAACTTCGACTAACAAAAACTGAAAGGAATAAAAAAAAAAAAAGTGTATACATTTGTATAGATTTTTCTTTAATAAAAAAAAACTAAAAAGTTTTGAATTTATGACCCCTTGTCTTATTTTCACTATATGGGAGAGATCCCCCCGCCATGTTTTACAGTTTTTTTTGTAATGTAACTTTTACTTTAAGTACATTTTAAATTAACTACTGATTACTTTTACTTGAGTAATTTTTCAGATGGGTAATTTCACTTGTACTCGAGTAATATTTCATCCAAGTATCGGTACTTTTACTTGAGTATGATATTTTAGTACTTTTTCCACCTCTGCCACTTATTAAATGCCTGGGTCTTCCTGGATGCAATTTACAATTAGGTTATTTAGCAGACGCTTTAATCCAAAGTGATACAGGTACAGTCACAAGCATTAAGGAGCAGGTAGGGGTTAAGAATCTTGCTTACAGGTAGGCTGGGCATTTCGGGGATCGAACTCGGGACCTTTCGGCTGGTTGTCCACCACCCTAACAACTAGGCTATCCTGCCCCCTTGCAATCATCACACAAACCCACCGTTTTTCTCCACCCTGGTGAGAGGTTTGACACCTGAGAAGACCTCAGCCAGCTCAGTCATTCTCTCAGATCCCTCCTTTTTGTAGCTCTCCCATTTGAGCTGCTTCTCTGACAGCATCTGCTTGAACATCTGGAGTAGAGGCAAGAGCAGATGTTATGCCGACAAGGAATGATTAGTCAAACGACTTGTGTAATGACCACATCAAATGGGTGTCCTATTGTAATGACAGACCGGCTGGCCATATGTTACTGTCTTATAGTATGCAAATAAGAAATGGGAGACACGCCTCACCGCTGTTGGCTGTATCAATTTGTTTCTGCATTCATTCTAGTTTCACATGCCTCCGGACTCCGGTGTGCCCCTATTGGCCAGTAAACTGAATTGCACGCACCACACATCTCTCTCTGTTGTGTTTCTCCTGCACATGCTACTCTAAACTGATTGAAAATAGACATTTAAAAAAATTCCCCGCTCATTTTGTAAAACAACATCCTAGTTTATTGTTTACTTCAATACTGAATTCATGATATGTTTCACGGCCGCTAAACATCGCTTAAATCATTTTTCCAAAGCGAAGGAAGAACTGCACCTCTTTCAGTGTGAACTCAAACTGGGCAGTGTCTAGCAGGAGCTGGAAGAGGGCCCTAGGGTTGTACTTGGAGTCGTTGGTCACTTGATCTTTGATCTGACGCAGTCGCTTGTTGTTGAGATCGTAGACTGTTAGGTAGGGGGGAAAACAACACAAGAGTAAGTCATTTTACATATTTCCCTCTATATCTTTCTATAACGTATTCCCAATACGCAACGTGGCTATATGAAATTTTCCCAATGTTTGATGTTTTATCACATTTACATGCATCCAGGGCTAGCATGCACGTAAAAAAAATGTTTTTACCGTTAGAGCCTGCTTTATAGCCTCACCTGACTCTGCAGAGTGCAGCATGAGCCACCGGATGGCGACGTTGCAGTCCCTTAGACAGTTGAGCAGTTTGGGGATGTTGTCCAAAACAATCTCTTCACGGAGAAAACCTTCCTTGAGTAACTGTTGCACCTGTGGCTTCAGGCTCTCCACGCCTACTGCGTAACGGCATGCCTGAAAACAGAGGTGAGCTTTGAACTTCCAAAATGGACGACATTAAAATTGTAATCCTTTCAAATTAAAATACTGTTAATAGTGAAAGGGATTTAAAACCAAAGTGGACAACCAAATTTTCTGCCCGAAATGTTTTATTCAAGTGGTGATCCCTCAAATATAACATGAGGTGGCAGGCTGTGTGGTACCTGCTCTTTGATGTTAGCCGTGTCCAGGGTGTAGTTGAGAGCAGTCTTGGCAGCTTTGTAGGGCTCCCAGGCCTCTACTAGGTTCACTGTAATACCCATATATATACTGATTACCTGTGGACCAAAAATACAAAAGAAAAACAGCACCAATTACTGACAAATAACAAGATACAACAACCCATTGAATTACATAACATAGTCCTGTATCAGGTTGTGTGGTTGTACTGAGAAAAGATCTGGACCGAATAAAATGGCTAATCTGTGGCTGGTCTAATCTATCATGGTATTTACCCAGTTGTCAGGGAAGTACTTGTCCACAATCTCCCTCATCTTGGCCTGCTGGGTTTGCAGTATGGAAGGTAAGAAGTAGAGGCAGACATACAGCATGGCTGCCTGGTTAGCCAGCGCTGTACTACGATGCTCAGGTAAGGGATAGGCAGATACCTGATAACAAAAAGGTAAAATATATGTAGCTGGAAATATTTGAACTGATTCATTAGCCTCTCCTTTAGATGGAACAATAATAAGTAATCAGTATGTGTCTTCCATCTCAATGACCCACATAACCGAACACAAAATAAAACACAAACCCTTGACTTAAGCCCAGCTTTCAACACATTATCCGACCACTATTCTCTTACTTGATTGTAGATGTCATCTGAGCGCAGCCTCCCGATCACCATGCTAACAAAGGTGGCGCTAATGGGGACCCTCTGGAAGTAGCTCTCTGGGTAGTTGGCTGGCCGTTTGGCCCCAGGCTGACTGGAATACCCTGTGCTACGCAGCAGCTTACAAATGTCGTCCAGGTTGGAGTCAGCTGATGAACGGGCAGCACTGGATGAGGAAATTAATATGAAAATAAACAAATAAGTCAATTAATGAATAGTTTACCATGAAAAGATTAGCAGCATACTTTTCTGTGTCTGACACAATTGTATGCCTTTCTTCCAGTGTGCGAGAAAAGAGCAACATAAAAACTATATGAGAAAAAAAAAAATGTTTTGTAGACATCATGTACAGTATATACACACACAAAACACACACAGACACACTAAATGTAGTGTTGGAGTCAATACAGTATGAAGGCACTAAGTGTGTGAATGTGTTAGTCACAGACATACCTGTATCTATAGTAAGACACCAGCATCCTCTCTCGAACCTCTCCTTCAATCTTTTGGTCAATAACCAGCAGCATGACACCATAGAGGTACAGAGCCTCACACTGGGCGCAGGGGAAACATAATGCTTTAACAGAATCCAAACAATATGGAGTGGCATAATCACTACTCACAAGCAAAAATCTGATTAAAGTGATGACGACAGCCTATACTGTATGCGTGTGTGTGTGTTGTGTACATACTAGCAGCTGCTTTCCATCCTCATTGAGAAGCACAGTCTCCAGAGTCTGCTGAATATACACACCTTCATGTAGGTCATCCAAATGCCTGGGCAGAAACACATACATTTACAATCCATTATTAATAGCGTTGGTCTGTTGAGCACCATCCTTGTTCTACATGTTTAAAAGAGCACACATTTTAGTGTGCTGTAGGGTACACAACAGTAAATCTGTCCAAAACTATGTTTCTATTATATTCCAAATTATGCAATGTGACGAGAAAAACCTAAACAAAATCTCTAAAATGAGGGAAATGCATATTGGAACCTTGGTTTGATTGTGCTTTATTTTTTTTTGCGAAACACCTAAATAGATTTAATAATCAACTTAGAACCCTACCGCCAGTTGGTGTAGTTCTGTCCTACCTATTAAGGTCCACTATGTATTTGTGAACACTTTCAAAAGCCAGGTAGAACCGTGAAAGGATCTCAATGTTATTCTCTCTGAACTCTTCGTCCAGGTCCTGAAGCTCCGGTTTAGCTTCCAGCTTTCCCTCGTAGTACTCTGGACCCTGGAACACACGTATTTCAGCATTGCAGTATGTGCAATGTAGACTAGCGCTCCTGAACACATAAATAGGACTACGAGAGAACATGCAGTTTCCCTGGAGACTTACAAGAGATATCAATCATAGAACAACTATTATACTAACTATACTCGTCATTAGGTACTAAAGCCAACATAAAGTTATTGAAAATAATTTCTTATAATTCGAATGCATGTGTGTGGGGGGGTGTGGAGAGAGAGAGAGAGAGAGAGAGAGAGAGAGAGAGAGAGAGAGAGAGAGAGAGAGAGAGAGAGAGAGAGAGA
>JAOEHI010000008.1:2642437-2654857 GCA_025447815.1 Percopsis transmontana | reverse complement strand
GTAAAACAGGGTTGTGATAAGAGGGAATTATTATTATTATTATTATTTTGTTGTAAACTACATTTCCGAATGAAATGTCGAAAATGACCGGTTTTACATCTTGTAGCTAAGTTCTGTGGGTGTTTCTAACGTTGCCTATATATGATATTAATGACACAACAAGCCTAAGGCACGGTAAACCGAAGAGCCGGCGCTCGTCAACTTCAGCACCACGGAGAGCTCTCGTCTGTTAGTCTACTGTAAAGAGACTTTCTTGTGAAGGGGGATTTTTCAACGTACAGTAAATATATTTCAATTATATTATTACTTTGCCGTTCTGGCTTAGGGCTAATACATCTTGTGAGCAATAGGGCACAGAACACTGATTTCTATCGAGGTCATATGCAATAGGGATTATTAATTGGATGATATTTGAACACTAGGTCGTGAGTAGGTTATATAATGAGTTTATTAAGCCACACCTGACATCTGTGAGCTCGTATAAGGTTTGGCGGTACAAACTTTGTTTGTGCTTGTTATTCCATGACGTCAATTTGGCGGGCGATTTCTCAAGAATTGTAAAAAGATGCGTCACGAGCAGGTCACGAGATGCGTCAGAGGGAAGCTCAAGGCACGCGTATATACTTTAGATAGCCCCCGATACATATCTGACTGTGTTACAGACGGAACCGCATTCAGTCGCAGCCTCTCACTTCTCTCGCTCGATGCCTCCTCTGTGTTTCAGGGTGGAGGTCGGTGACTCTCTCGTAGCTAGATGGCAGAAGAGCCCCACTGCAGTTGAGCCTTTACCTCTCGTCGGCAGCGTCCCTTCTTTGCATTGCAAATGCAGAGCCCCCAATCACTTCCAATAACGGCTCAGTTCGATCTACGAAATGAAAATCAGAATTATGGCAGGGTTGCCAACCGGGCGAGTTTCTCCTATCAGCTCGTGGGACGGGACGAGGCTGCCTGGCCCATATAGTCTCAACTTCCACCCACACGCATGCCGGCTGTCATTAATATAGTTTATTTCTCAGATTTACAATGGAGTCATAAATCATACATGCGTTGTTAGGCAGCCGCTGTGCTTGGGATATTTTGGCAGGTGCCCCACCACCCTCACCCCTCTGCCGCCCCTCTATAGTTCCCACTATATGATTTGTTGTTCACACATCAGTCACGCATGCATAGGATGCGCTCTCTCTCTTTCTCTCTCTGTCTCTCTATTTCTCTCACACACGCGCGCTCACACGCACACAGGCGGTCTCCAGTTCAATCGCGGATCGATGAAGGCATGATCAAACGTGCATTTCTCTCCTTCTCTGTCCTCGGCAGTGATCTGTCCATATGAGTAAAAAAAGGCGAATGGCTAACGGCAGATGCAGCAGCACGCCGCCAGAGATTGTTTGACTTGATGCCCCTTCTCGGCAGAGATGGTTGAGTCCTCGTCGAGGTTGCTGTGGTTCTCTGCTAAAATTCACTCGTACTCACTTCTCTCCAGCCGCGCTCTCCAAACGCGCTAGCAGCGGACGTAGCGCGGCGGGCGCGTCGCCTAGTGCTCGTGGGAAGGAAGAAGGGAAGGAACACACACTTCAGGCTCAAACAACAATATACTGTAGGATCTAGATGTTTTAATTGTGAATATGAAGGGGGTCCACAGAGACGGATACTACGACGGATCTTTTGAACTAGCGAAGCTTTTCAACAGGAGATGCGTTAAATGTGACCGAAGAGACTTTGTACAAGCCAAAACGATGAGGATTAGGACAGGAGTTATTTTCTGGAATCTCGTGTTTTCTCTGATGTTCACTTGTGTGAAAGGTACGTCACTGCAGCAGTTGCCGAGATGTTTTTTCCGTGTGTGTGTGTGTGTGCGCGCGCGTGCGTGCGTGAAAGCTATACATTTCATAAGACGTGCGCAAAAATGGGGTACCGAGGCTTTATTGGACGGAGTTTTAGAGACACATTTCATCGGTTTGTCGCTCAATGCAGGCTTTGAATGGGTCACTCAATAAATATTCTTGCGGCAGCCTACGCTTCTTCAAACAGCCTACGTGAGATGCTTTGCTTAGTAGGCTAACTATAGTAAATTATTGGATTGCAAGCGCATGCACTGCAGATTTCTTGTAGGATGTGCCGGGGTTTTAATTTATTTAGGCTAGAGCCATAACAATTTCAACTAGGCTATTTATGCAGGATTTCAAAATTTTACCAGACATGATGCGTGTCTGTTGTGTGTGTGTGTGTTTAAGGGGCCAAAGGCAATTAGTATTGTGGAACCAATTTGTCGACTGGTGTTCATCAGACTTGTCAGTGCATGCAGGTGTGAGAAGGACTTGTTAGTTTTCTGTTGACTCTTTCTCAAGGTCTGCTAATCTTAGTAGTCACAACAGGTAACGCCTGGTTATAGTTGTCCCCAATAGGCCTACTTTAACTGCACTAATCAGTTCAAAATGAACAATTCAGTTTTTTGAACATTTGATTTAAACCATTGTCTTAAACCATTGTCTGGCTTTATTCAAGGTGTAACACAATTAGCCAATTAAGTGTTTGTAGTGTGTATGTGTGTGTGTGTGTGTGTGTGTGTGTGTGTGTGTGTGTGTGTGTGCAAGAGAGAGAGAGATAGAGAGAGAAAAAGGAAAGCCATACCAGATTTCTAAAGATCCTGTATTAAAAACTGTACTTCCCAGTTGAATGAATGAAATATAGATCATTTAGCATTCTTGGGCTTGTATTTGTGTGTGTGCACTCATACATATAGGTGTTGCTGTGTGTATATATATTTACGTTACGTGCCAGTTGAGTCTGTGCCAGTTGAGTCTGTGCCTGCGTGTGTCTTTGGCCACTTCCTATAGGTATCAGTTTGAATGCAGATTGATCCCCCTATGAGTAATTTCTGTCTAATGGAGGTGGATGAAATGTGCAGAGCGCAGGGAAGTGGAACCAACCAAGAGTGAGCCAAGCTGAGTGGAGCAGAGTCAGGCACAGAGCTGTTTCATCACCACCCACATTGTGGCAATGTCAAACCTCGGGGCCACCGCCAATCCTACTGGTTCTGTTCCTTATTAGTGAGCCAGCCAGCCACGAATGGAGGAAAGGGAGGGAGGGAGGAGATAGAAGGCCTGGGTTTGCTGATGGAAGGGAACGAAGGAGAGAGGTGTTGAGAGAAAACAGCGGAGGAATCATCGAGCATCTGGGTTCCTTTCCTCTGACAGGTGACACAATGTTGGCAGAGGTAAAAAGAGGCCAACCAGATCTGGCCCATGACTCATCGCTGATGCTAAGATAATGATGTGACTTTTAAAAGCTGCTCTGACAAATAACAAGGTTGTATATAGCTGATGTGCTCTTTCATTGACTAGGAGTTACGACGTTTGGAGCTGTTACACGTAGCTGAAGTTTTCCATGTTGCCAGCTGTCTGAAACTTGGCACCTGACGGCTTTACACAAAGTGGAGTTGGCAAAATTTTATAACTTGACTGCCACCACAAGGAAGGTCACTTATCAATATTCCACACAGTACCTCGGCAATTTATTTTGGGGATTTGAAAGACTGCTTCATGGCCTTTGACAAACAAAAGAGTAAGAAGGAATAAAGTCAGAAAAAATTTGCCAACCCTCTAATACTGTGCATAATTGATGTCTGTTGACTGGAACATTTCTACGGATCATGTGAAACTGCTTAAGAGCCTATCTTAAGAATGTAATATTCAATTGCATTAATTGTCAGTGCATTAGTAAGAGACTTGGATCAGCTATTTGTGAATTACATTTACATTAGGTGTTTGCAGCAGAATCAGTTGTTAGTAGTCTTTTACCAAGTGTGGCTTACAGTATATCAGAAACTGTAGTCACCTGAGTGAAATGGCTTACTATCAAACTAGCAAACATCTTGAGAGAAAGACCCATTGTGGACTCCTAACCAGTTTCATTCACGAGTTTCATTTCAACTCGCCATTGCAAAATTCGCCACTGCAGACAAATCATAAAGAAACTCTCTCATTCCTCTTTTTTCACTCCCTTCTTTCCTATATACTTTCTCTCCTACAATTACAAACCCCCAACGATAACCATGCCTACTCTCTAAACAAATCAGGACCATCAATACTGGATACTGGATACTGGCTGGTCCAATGGAGATGTCCAGTGGCACCAGAACAAACCAAGCAACACTCCTACTAAACCTTTTGACCAAACTATCCCCGAATAGCTTCTTACACTAGCTAACTCCTAGCTTCTATCCCTATATGCCATAGATCCTACAGGAGTGTGGACTGCTGCTAGCCCAATGGGATTATACCGAGCCATTTCACCTGTTTTGCAAACAGTCCTTTGCAGGAGATGACATTATAATCATATCACCATCATCACCACTATCATAATCATCTTCATGGGGATAGGACATGCAAAACAACATTTACAATAGCATATTTTCCACACTTTAAACATGTAAACTTTTCAATCAGTTGTGTTGTATGATGCATTTCATTTGAAGAAGATTGTGTTTTCAAGGATATCAGACTAACAGAACTTTATTGTTTATTGTGTGGGCTGACTATTTTATTTCTTTAATCTTCTCATTTTACACCTGTAGGTTTTTGCGTCAAAATTCCATGCAACAGCTAATTGGTGGTAATCAGGTGGGCTGTAATCAGACAGTAATCTGGCCACAAAGCCCTTGATGAAGACTTTTTCTCAGTGTGATTATGTAAACAGACTGAGAAAGGCTGCTGAGGATAATCAGGATTACAATTTGTCCATGTAATTATACACTAACTGCTGGGAATATTGGGCTTTATCCTCCTGTACCTCAGGTTCTTGATCTCTGCAACAAGAAGAAGAGTGAGAGCACAAAATGGAGGATAGTCTTTGTTTGCATTTACTAAAATCCAAAATAAAATTAAATGAACAGATAAACCGTGGTCTGGAGTACCGTACTTGACAATGGAGAAGAAGCAATATCAAGTGCTTCTCCACTAGCCCAATGGCCTCTGATCCGTGTGTTTAGGCCTTAGAGGAGCTCTTAAATGTTGCTGACAGGTCCTTCGGAAGGTTAGCTATAGTTTGCGGGATCTGATTAAGTCAGTTCTTCTCGGTTATCAGGTTTAATATAAGCAGTCCGCTCAGGGATGGGATTGACGATATCTTGTCTTCAGGCGCAAAAATATCTTAGCTTACCATTCCCGCAGATAAAATGAAATAAGGGCTGCTTTTAGAGTCAAGGCTGGAGATTCATGGTGGGCTAGCAACTGTCTGTTAAACCCCAGGTGCAGCTTTCAGCAGGGATTATATCCTGTCAGCTTTTTGGAGGCATATTCACTGATAGTATCTATGGCTGTATATGTAGCTATACCTGCTAAACCTGTGACCAATAAAGTTGTTGGATTTCTACATTAATACGACAGTTCAACTGGATCAAGAAGACAATGCAACAATAAGACAATGTGAAACGTTAGCAATAGCCAACACATTGTAATAGGGATATTGACGTGGAGGCAATGTGAGCTAGCAGTGGTTTAGAGGGAAATCAGACCAGAGATAACATTTATTCCCATGTCGATGTCCTTGGTTGTGGCATAACATAACATAACTGTCATGCATATAACATGTCTGACTTAATTTAGCTTTGTTAACATTTATGTTAACATTTATGTTAACAAAGATATGGTTATTCCACAAATTATTTTCTATGTAGGCTACTTATCAGACTAAAGGCCCTAGTTTCCCGGACAAGACGCAAACGGAGGCGCACGGCGCAAGTGTGGCAAATACTCGGGAGTCTGGACATGTAAGTGAAAGTCCAGAGCGGCTGCGACAGAAAAGTTGTGATCACGGATCAATTAAACTAGGAAATCAGTTCGACCTTTCAGGTTGAATGAGGTAATGTTTCTTTCCATGCAACGCACATTGACTGTTCTATGTTGCAAGACAATGACATGTGCATAGGCTACATATTTGTTTTGTTCATTAATTAAAATGGTTAAGGACAGTAGTCATTAGTTAGAATATTCACGAAATAGGCCAACGAAACATACACAAAAGTGTCGTGTGTTATCTTGGATAAGTCTGTGTTTAGTAGGCTACACCTTCGCCTAAAGCCCGGAAACTATCACACAACCCTGAGTAGTCTGACCAGGCGGAGACACTCGCGTAATATTTGGTTTTATTTGACACCAAACTAGCACTGCGCCACCAGATTTTGACTGACACACCCTGTACTGCGTCCCGCACGCCCATTTCGGCGCAAGCGATGTTAGGAAATTAGCAAACGCGCTCAAGTGAGAGGAAAACCACATCACGCTCAACTAAATTGTCACTAAGTCTGTGTCTCCGCTTGCGTCTTGAACCGGTTAAAATAGGGCCTTAAGTTTGCGTTAGCGTTACCATCGGCTTTGCGCAGTCCGGAACTAGAGCCAATAATGTTTAAACATTATATAACAAGGGCATAGTCTAGGGTTCTGGATCTTGGACTCCTTGCTTAATAAATATGCCACAGCATGGACCCAAATGTAGCTGTCCTTGAGCAAAATGCCTAACCCCTACCTGCTCCTAAATAGGCCCACTTAAAATTGTACTCAGTTAGTAAGTTAGTAAGAATTAAGTGCAGATGAATCCAACCAATCTTTTTCAAGGGCAAATCATTCTGGCTTACCAAAATAGCCCTGATAAAGAATATTAAGGAATGATTAACTTAATGACTGAGTGCATTTTAATTAAATTATCAAACACAATTTAACATTTCTGGTCTCTTCTGAGAGGTAATTGCAGTAACAATCTGATCCCTCCTGCAGTGCTAAAGTCTATTTGTAATTGACGAATCCCATTTTCAGACTACTGCTGTGTCCTTAATGGAAGGGTCATTGATTCACTAATCATCTAATTTTATTAAGCCATGCTGCATGCTCTGGCCTTCCGGCCTGGCCTGTGGAGCTCTGTTTGCTCAGACTATATTGTTATTTTGTTATTTTTCCCAATTGTATATTGGGCTTAATTTTAGGAAGCTGAAAATGTCTGTTAATGGAAACAGGAAGCTTACTCATCAGGTGGTAAACCATTCAGCATTTTTTTATTCTACATTTAACTTCTTTCTTTTCAGGTGTAATTTCACATTTTCTTATCATCAGCATAGCCTATGAAAACAACAAAACCAACAATATTTTCTTCTTACTGACAAGGTTTGTTCATCTAGCTAAGATCAGATATAGTTCATTATCTTGGATGTCATGACGTAACAGTGTTCCAGGTGTAGAAAAGAGCGTGAAGAAGGAAATTAAGACTGCTGTCACTTCATAACGTTTCAGGAAAAACTACAATGTCCATGTTCATCGGATGGTTCTTTGACTTGTTTTAACAGTTTAGACAACAATGGAGTGCTATGGCTTCTAATATGCAAGCTACTGTATATCTTATGTTTACTAAATACTTGTTAGTAGCAGAAAATCATCTTTGGTTTTGGACTTTTTGCAGCCTGTGTTGGCTTTAAGAAAAACATAAAATTACACCAGCCATATCTTTTAATTGATTGTTTGGATGGAATCAGGTTGGAGTGATAGGCGTCTTATTAGATGTGTTGATGGCTCTCTGTTTTGCTGGGTACAGCAGCTCTCACAGTGTCGACCTGGCATCAGTTGCAGTATGCCTCAGTAGCACTTTGAGAAGGTTTTGGTGTCTAGCCATAACATACTGTTACTGCTGGGAAGCAGCTGAAGCGCCAATAGCACACAGACGTTGAGAGACAGTTTTTATACTTGGCCACAAAGAAGGGCCACCTCTGTGTTATCTTGTTGTGCAGTGGTGTTTTGTGTACGTGGACTCAGATGTATTTGTGTGTGCCTGCTGTGTTTCAATGAGGCAGTGTATATATTTTTTTGTATTTTTCCCCTCACTGGTTGGCAATTTAAAACCACCAAATGGAATATTCCAGAGACTCATTTCTAAATTGCAGTGACACACTCATGAGGTAATAGTCATTCAATAGAAAGCCCATTTCAGTTTCTGTTGTGCAGAGCCCATTTCCTTTTCTCCATGTATGTGTACAGACACAGTGAGTGACTATGATTATACACATTCTATCAGTATGATTGGGAAGCTGCACCACAGCCATGTAGATAAAATGCCTCTGTTTGGACATGCCTCTGTTAAGGTCGCTGTCTGCAAAGGTTGCTGTCGAAGACCTAACAGTCATCACAGTTGTATTCCTGGTCATTCGGATAAAAAATAATTTTCTCTTTCACTCAACATTTCATATCTGTGGTGACGAATGGGGCTTAGATGTGAGAGAAAAGTGCTTGGATTTCCCAAAACTAAATTATGTCTAAATGTGCCACCTGTGTGCTGAAACAACTGTTATTCAATGAGACGCAGACCCTGAAGATTCACAATATGAGCATGACAGCCGGCGAAGAGCGACTAAAGTTTTCTCCTGCTAGCTTGCTAGAGCTTTGATATGTTACGTTTAAGTGAAATGTCAGGTTGCGTTCTTTAATTTCCTTCTTTTATTCTGTCAGTTTCGGGTTTGTGGGCACCTTTCTATTACCTGCCCATGAAATTGAATATGAAAAGAATTTCATGCAGCTGCACATATCTGACTCACAGAAAACAATATATCCTACAACACAAGGGCTATATATAACACTTGTGTTACACTTTCTGCTGTTTTGTAAGAAGAAGACACAACTGTAAGGTAGAGATCCTGCAGTAAATGAAGCCCACCCCTGTGTTTATTGACCTTTATTTTGCTTGGTAAGGACTCTGTCTGTTCACTCTGTAACCAGGCCTCACTGATGGATATCTCTATTGGCTGACTCACCTTTAAGGTCAGGTGAAAATCGATACTGGGATTCTTTGTGCCATAATTTGATTGCTACTAGTGGCCTGCTGTCTCCCTCTCAGTTTAATGTAAGCAGCCATCATAATGAACAATCCTTAAATACTGTCAAGTGAGCGAGGTGTCCTTGACTAAGCATGTACTACAGTCGGTCTTGAAGAAAAGCGGTATCAAGCAGTAAGAGAAAACGTGACTTGACAAAAACGAGTTAGGCTAGGGAAGCTTGAAAGTGCATAGCTTAGCAGGCCTGTATACTGTATATTAGCCTTAGAGTATGATTGAAGAAAGATATTGTGGTGTTTGAGGAAAGTGTATGAGGGATGCACTCGGAAGCAAAGCTTAGAGCCCAGTTTTCCCTAATTTGTGTGGTTTATATTTATATGTATTTGTTCTTGTATATTTGTAATGAGTTCTGTATGTTTGTGTGGTTATCATATTTGTTGCTTAAAGGTGCTGTAGGTAGGATTTAAGAGCTATACATTTTGTGTAATTTCTTATAAATACCATAGTAATCTCTCAGCTAATAGTGAAAGTAAAATGCTCTGTGAGTATATCTGCTCTGGTTGATAGCCCCTGCCTCTATACAAAGTTGTTATGGACAACTCTGGGCACTCTGGGCACTCGGCAGCCATCTTAATAACACCTGCGGGCAGTTAGAACCTTAACTGCACTAGAATCACCAGTCAAATCTGATAAACCAACAGTCAAAAGGTTTGGCGACTTTGTACCAAATTATAGTTTAAAAAGCTTTTTTTTACGCCAGGCGGTTAAGGAGGTGCTAATATGTTCTTATATAATCCCATAAGTGAGTAGGCCTATATTTATTATGCTTACGCAACGTCAGCTTTGCTAACTCATCTCTGCTAACTCAGCCATGTTAACTCAGCTCCGCTAACTCCTACAACATAGTCATTCCTACTGGAGGACTACAATACACTATTGCCAGCACACGGCCATTGTGCATAAGTGTTCCAGACAACGTTTTGTAGTAGTCTGTGTCTACTGGTTCACTGGGGCCAGGCTGTTGTTTACAGTTAAATTTAATGAGCCTGAGCTGCAGTGTTAGCTCTCACTTCTGTCCAGGCTCAAGGTAATCCTTGGATAACGTAGCTGCAATGAAATAATTTTGCTGAAGCCTTGGAAGTAATGGAATTGAACGACACCAAATGAGGCATGCTTCATTTTGTGTTTGTGTCAACAGTACATTTGTCAGGCCCATATTAAATTTTTTTTTGACCAAAAATGTCTGTGTGCATGGCATTCTCTAAGCAAATTTTTTGTAACTTTATTGTTTTTAACACACACGCACACACTGCTTGTAGATTTGCGAAATGCATGAAGCATTCACATAAAAACATGCCCATCTATAACCCTAATGAATGCAGCTATATGTGTACATGTAGACGTGGACATCGGCCCCTGGAAACGCTCGTCAGCAGGCGAAAATGCCACCACTTTGCAGTCATTATTTGCAGGGCCAGTCTAATGATCAGGTAGATATGTGCATGGGAGGTGAACATGGGCTAGGATTTATTTGTGCCTGTGTGTAAGTGTACAGGCCAGGGGTAAATGTGAGTATCGGACAAATCTCTGTCTGGCTGACAACCAGCCTGCCTGCCTGCTGAGGTCCCAGTTTCTGTCAGATTTATGTGTAATGATACTGATTCATATTCCTGAACCCCATTTTCCCCACTGTGCAATCACAGCGTGTTGTTGTTGTTTTTTTTTTTTGTCACAATTGATAGCCGGAGTTGCAGCATGCAATGCATTGTGCCTTTAGTAGCCCTGGGGAGTGCAAGGTACAATTGAGGTGAATGGAGAGGGCAACTGAGTGAGGACAGTAAAATTCATAGACGGTTAAGGCAGAGAAATGGATTCAACTTGTGCTCTCTCTCTCTCTCCCTCCCAGATGAGGAGTGTGTGTTGACACTGTCCCCGCCTTTGAAGCACTGTCATTGAAAAGAATGCCTACAATGTTCTTTTTATAGACACCACTTCTTATGACGATGCCGGTGTTTAACATATCCCTGCTTTGAGGAAAAGGATGCTAGGTAAAATTAAAGAAAGAAATTAAAGAAAACTGAATGAGGGCAATGGTCAGTTTGAACTTGAGCAAGAGACAAAAACTAAAGGGAATGATCGGTTGAATAGGTACAGTACAGACAAGGTAAGAGGGATATAGAGAACTTGTGGAGCCACTGAGACAGAGAGAGAGAGAGAGAGAGAGAGAGAGAGAGAGAGAGATGCAGGGACAGTGGTGAAGCAGGGAATAGAGAGATTGGAGATTGATAGAGTGAAAGTGAAAGACAGACGGAGAGCAAATAAGCGTGCATGAGGGAAGTTGTGTGTTTGTGAGATATAGCCAGGGTCGAGAGAGAGAGAGAGAGAGAGAGGAATGCTGGCAAGGAGCATCTGTTCCATCATCCTCCAGGACAACAGGATAATCAGCCACACAAACACCACTGAACAGCTCCCATAAACAACACCTAATTTCAACATACACACTACCTAAAATAATTCAGAAACTAATACTGATCATAAGCTGCTGCTTTTGCCATAATTTAAAAAATGTTAGTGATACGAGAAAAGCCCCAAGAAAAATTATGATGTTGGACTCTTGCCAAAGCTTTCAAAAATGTGTGTGTCGGGACAGCCTAATTGGGACTAAATCTGCTTAGTATGTGTTCAGCCAAAGCTTCTGAATTTAGATTAGTTTCACTGGCTTCTGAATTTGTCCAGTTGACATTATCATGTAGGAATGGTTTATAGCTCTATGTTAGCCTATAACAACGAGCTGCCTGCAAATAGCACCAGTGAAACAATGATTACAATTTGAGCCTGATTTGCGGTTATTGTAGCCTACTTATGTGAATCTTGGGAATTGGAAAAGTTACAGTTGTAACCAGGTGAGTGAAGCGATTACCTCCTCAACAGATAATTGGGAGTTTGCACTGATATGTGTGTTTACATTTGTACTTGTGTACACATGCGTGAAAGTTTGTATATGTGTGTGAAAGAGGGGATTTCCTTGTGTGCCTAAAATCCCTTCATTAGAGCTGTGGGAGACTTGCCCGTTTAAATTTACACCACAAAGCACAGCCAAGTAATCAGTGTATTGTAGTTTGACAACAGTGGTAAGTGTCCGACCCAATATGTCAAGGCTATTGATTTCCAACAGGTCTGCAGACTGAGGTGAAAAGATGTGGGCTAGGGAATACCTATTTTTTAGGGCTCCTGGCTTTTTAGGGCTCCTGGCCAATTTGCAAGACCTGGCATCCTTGTGTATATATGATCAAATAAAACAGTTTACACTATTGCTTTTATATTGATATATTTATTACAATTATGATACTATCACTTATAATAGTAATAATATTACTATACTATATACCTATAAATGCAGTGATGACCATTAATGATGTCACTATGGAATGCTTGTTTACTATTTCTTTTTGATGCTCAAAAAGGGAATGGATGTGTTCAGTTAAAATGTGATGTGTTTAAAATTGTGTTTTTTTTGTAACGTATATGTTGGCCTTTTATAACCTATTGGTTGATATGCATCAGACAAGAGTGGTGAAATATACAGACACTCTGTCAGTGTTTACAGTATG
>JAOEHI010000008.1:2599113-2617671 GCA_025447815.1 Percopsis transmontana | reverse complement strand
ATTGTTTATTCAATAAATATAGTAACTCAGAAAACACGTAGAAGATACAAATACATCATATACTGGTCTGGAACCAGTACTGGTACTGGACCCAAAATGATCCTATGTGAATAAGACGTAATGTGAATAGTATTTTTATGGCCAAAACGCCAAGATAAATTACATACGGAGCACTGCAGAATGGCCCGTCTGTGCTCTTATGCACTATGCTTCCTCCTCCCCCTCTCGACTTTCATTGTGCTCTTATTGGCTATTGATGCAACTCAGTCTTTCGGCGACAAACGAAGATTCAAAATGTTGAATCGGCGGTAACACCCACAAAAGACACTTGTAGACATCTGCAGACATCGCCAGACAATCTTTGCCAAGCCACTAGTATCCACCAAGATTTTACACACTCCTTGCTGTGTCGGCAGACATCTTCTTGGTGGATTTGAGGCTTTACACTTGAAAATGATGGCATTTAGAAATGTCTGTTGCAGACAGGGAATTTCTTAGGCAAGTCACGAAAACAGGAAATTTAGTAGGCAAGGGTTAAAGTTCTCTTGCACGCTAATTTAAACATTGAACTTGGGTATAAATGCATGTGAAAGTAATATAGTTCAACAGAAAAGGAATCTAATCTATTTTGACCAGCAAGGCTTATTCAATACATTTTGTGTGAAAGCAATGAGAAATGCTTTATAGTGCTGCGAGCTAATGAGATAACGATGTGAGACTTTCACAAACTGTTTGGAGAACTTTCACAATCATTGTCCATTAAGTAAGCCAAGCCACTGATATGTATTCTTTGTAAGGTAAAACCTTCTGGCTTATTGCCTTCCAGTGTACCTCCAGCAATATACTTCCTCTCCCCATTCCTGGCAAGGATTCTTTTGACTAGTAGCGAACCGAGGAATTCTTGGCAGCCCTCCTTCATTCATTTTGCTGGTCTTTTGCCATTTTTTTGCCAAATATATTAAGTATTTTACATTCTGCATTGATCTACCTCAAAGCCTATGCAATTGGTTGATGGGTTAAATGGGTGCAGTTTCCCTTTACTGTCCTTCAAATACTATCTGCATTCTTCTGAGGCAACAACATAATAATCTGAGGGTAATGGGTTCTAGTAAAAAGACTTTCTCTATTTCAGTCATGGCGAGTTCATGTGATGAACATGTGTGACTCGTCTATTTTCTGTTTGGTAGAGATTAGCATGATGCCAATGTATTCAATTCAGATGCGTGCTGGATATTAAATTGTTTTTTGCTTTAGCAAACTGCTGTGTAGGGTGTGTCGATATTTAGATACCCTTTGATGTGTCAAATCACAACTTGTTGTACTGCACCAACTTGATTTTATTTAAAACGAATACATTTGAATTTCACAGGAATTCCCCATGGTAAGTTGTTTGTTTTGTGTTGCCGGGGACAATGCGTTGCGACGGCCAAGGCCTCATGTAGGGACGATAGGGCCCACGGCTGCATTACTGTGTAAATAAAGGAGAATAGTAAAGTAGAGGTGAAATGCTTTAAGGCTGGAACATACCCAACGCATTGGGTGGCGGGCTGCTTGTCTATTGAGCAATGCATACTCCATGCGACCTGAACTAGGTGCCGTAGAGATATTCTTCTAAACGAAAGGTAGCACTATACAAAAACTCAGAAGGAACGGTACAATGTTATTGAGGAAGACGGAGGAAGTTGTTAGGAGAACTCCTCTGCTTTTATTATTATTGTGAGAACAACTTCTCAATGTTAAGGAACAATTTGAATGTTTTTGGCGCTTTTCTATGAGAAAGCATCAGAAGAGGAGTCGGTACGGCTGCTACACATGAAAAGGCACACTATAGCCCAACATTCTTGTTAAGCCGATTCGTAGTTTTGACAAGCAGACAAGCAGACACTTCAGATACTTTCTTTAAATTCATCTTTTTGTTGTTGTCCTGTTTGTAAATAAAATGTATCTAAATCTCAGCCCTTTCTCGCCTTTAGTCGTATCAGACAGTGTTTAGAGATTAATTTTAGGTGACAGATTAATGATTCAAATTTCATGGTAAAACATATCAATGGGTAAAATAGGGTGGTGTGTTTTAAAGCGCTTGGAGTAGTTTAACATAATGGTATGTTCTTTATCTATGTGCCGTGTTACTTATAAATACTATGTTATTTATTATTTGTTTTACCACCTGTACACAAGACAATCTCAAGGACATCATTATTGGCGAATTTTATTAAAAGTAACAGAAGTGCATTATGCCAAAGTTCTTAAAATCTTTACAGCTGTCGTCGCAAACCTCCCTCTGTCCCATCTATTCTTTAGTCATTTTTTAATACAAGCACGTCTGCCTGTATTTTTTTGGCTATTTTCCTCCATTAGTTTAGGCCATCTGCATGGTCTCACATGGATGGATCATTGAGATGCCCCCAATGACCAATGACTAATGCGCCCTCTGTGCCGTCTGTGTATGGTTATAAAAAATTGTGGTGCACACCATGGCTCGCGGAGGCCACGCCCACAAATTTGACGTAATTTGCGCCCCTTGCACCGTTGCGGATTTATCAAGTATAAATCAAGCTTTAGTGTGCCTGTCTGAAGAACTGCACATCAAATTCGAAACATTAACCGACATTGAACAACGATTAAAACATTATTTTGAAAAATCAGCAGAGAAATTGCAGAAAGAATGTGGCTTGAGTTAAGCGAAAGACTGCCCCACAAGATGGTTTGGCCCATACAACATGATTGCACGTTTCCTACAGGTAAAGGACACTGCCTCCTACCCAGTGAATGGCAAAAATGAAGTGTTAATTTAAAAAATAATAATAATGAAACCATTTTTTTCCCATAATTTTCTTCTATTTACGATCACTGTGTTTTTATTTTTTCCGTAAAATCGACAGCCCTTTTGCTGGGTGGTGATTAATTTTCCAGTCACCCAGGATAAGGCTTATGGGGATCTGTATATGAGCATCTGCACTGGAAAGTGGATTCTTAATTGGATTAGTAAATGACTCCTGGAAATGAACATTTTAAAATGAAACTTCACAGCTGTGTCTGTCAGTGAAATCAACTTTCTGATCAAGGTCTCCAATACTCGCAGACAGTCTCTCTCACTCTAACTCTATCTCTTTCCATCTCTCTCACGCACACACACACACCTCTGCACCCAACTCACAGTTATCTGATGAAAAGCTTTTTTTGGTTCCATTCCATCATGCCGTTCATTTTCCAGTAGCCAGATGTAACTTGTTGAGAATAATTACACTTGCCTGTATAATATGAAACTAGTAATAACCTACAGTAGTTGGCAGAAGGAAACTTGGATATACATTTAATCAGAATAACAGAGGTTCTGACTTATTAGGCTATACTTATAGTATGCTAATTACTAATTAAATTGTTGATTATCTGGAAGTCATATTTGGGAATTTATTTTGTTGTTCGTCCTGCCGGACTGTCTGTGTCCCAGCGTACCTCTCTTCCAGGTCTGGTCTCCATCCTTTTACTGAGGAGACAGGTGATTGCCTACACCTGTTCCCTAATCCCCAAGTCCTGTAAACCACACTGCATTTAACAAAACAGGACTTAGGTAAGCCTATGCAGAGAAGAAAATGACTGCTTGAACCAAGCGTTCAACTACTGTTAGACTTAATGCATATTCATAGTAGGGTCTAACGTTAACATCAGTCATTAGTAGACACGTAGACATCACAACATACATATTAAAACCTTTTAGTACATTCAATTTAGCCTGTGTGGCAAAACGAGCATGTCAATGTAAAAATGGCATTTTCATTCCTTTGTTCAAGTTATTACTGTTCTAAAAACGGATAACTAATTGAAATGCCATTTAAGTGAACTGTAGACAGTCAGACAACGCGAATCAGATTTCCGTGGATAATTTAAAAAAGTTGCTTGCACACTCTACTAAGCAAATGTAAATTCATGCAGGGCATACCATAACAATATATTGTATTTTTATTTATATTGTAAATGTGTAATCTAGTATAATAATATGTACGGATAGTAAAAAACTAAGAAACGTGGATCAGACATATGTTATTTATTGTATTTTTAAATTCGATAGCATATAACAGGATTGTCTTTGGGTATTTGCAAATAAAGTATGAATCAGAATTGCCATCGTATCTGGTCATTTTCTATTATTGCAAACAATAAATATTAAAAACCAATGCAAAAAGTGTCTAATCGTGTTTTTTGACGAGAAAGGGTTACATTTCAAGAATGCAAATATTAGCTATTATTATTGTACATACCAAATGTACAATAATAACAACTTAATAGGACTAATAGGTTATGTGCGTTATCGTAATGTCGTCTTTGTGGTGGAGCTGTTCCTTTTGGCTGTTAGCTTTTGCGACATTGTGGTCGTTGTGTTATTTTTAAAATGAAAGCAAACATCATTAGCAAACATCACAATACTTGCAAACAAGGACCTTAACATTTCTGAAATGTATGTCAAAAGCTCAATTTATTAGCACATAAATTAATATGAGCACTGTTCTCTGCTCCTATTAACGTTCTATGCTCCTATTAACGTTTTTCATTTAGACTCTGGAGGCACTGCCGGATCTATTCTCTCTTTTTCGCTATACTTTTCTTGTAGAATCGATGTGTGCTGTAAAAAACATTTATAGCTGCTGTAATTTGCTGTAATAGTTTCTTCATTATTTCTACAGTATTCTTCTTAAAATGTGACCCTTACTGTAACCTTCTTATACATTTTCAGGATTTAAGAACAATGTAGAAAAAAGTCTGTTTTATCCCATAGTGAAAGGAGGTCAAACGATTCTAATTAAATACATAGAGGACTTGAAGCAATGCCAAAACATACCAAATTGTAAAATCATAATACATTGTTATTCATAATACATGAATAATACATTTCAGGCCAACTGTTGAGCCCTGATTTGTACAATGCAACCTGAATTCAGCCTACTTCATATACACATCAGCTATTTTTGCACTTTGCAGTTTATAAGCAGTTGCAGATTTATTTTAGTGTCCAGGAAGGGCTCTAGTCTGCAGAGGGCTTTAGGTGAAAAGGCCCTTGGAGGCCCTTGTTTTTACATAGGAAATCCTAATTCAACCAATCTTACACAACCAAGAGGTGTTTAAAATTTTTGTGTTTAAATAATTTTATGGTTTGCTAACAATATAATGATACAGCTCATGAATATCAAAACATAATCAGATGAATGCTATTGTGATTGAGGTTTGCTTGCATTGCACATTTTCAAGAGCCAGAGAAATGCAGAACTGTGGAAACATAATTACACTACTGAGTCAAGATTGGCAGTTTTCTCATTTAAAGCTGCTGTAGGTAGGATTTGAGAGTTGCAAGGAGAGCTAGCTAAAGAAGAACAAATGAGAGCAAGACTCACTAACCCAACCACCCAAAAACCCATCCCATTCTCCTCTGTTTCCACCCTTTGGAGCCTGTTGGTCTGCCATTGCAAAGCGCAATTTAGCTGTGTGCGTGCATTTATGTGATTGACAGGCAAGGTAGAGTCGCAGACCAATCAGAATTCTTCCGGGTGCCATCACAAATTTAAATGACTTATATAGAGGCAGGGGCTATCAACCAGAGCAGATATTCTCACAGAGCATTTCAATCACTGATAGCTGACGGATGTCTATGGCATTTCTAAGAAATAACACTAAATTTATTGCTCTAAAATCCTACATACAGCACCTTTTAATTATACTCTGTGAAAGTTATGTGTGCTATAAAATATAAATAGGAATATGAAGTTTCAGTGGCCAAGCCGAGGTTGTGGGAAACAGACCAGTAGAGTCAGCTCGATTGTAGTTGAGAAACTATTGTCCTCTTGGCTGAAGAGCTGTGGCCACGACACCATATACAGTATGAATATAAAACATGGGGTATGATATTAAAATGTAGTCATTAGTCACAATTACATATAATTACGTATAATTAAGTATTAAGAAGCAGATAAGGGACATCTTGCTCAAGGATGCTTACAGGTAAGTCGACCATGTTGGGGATCAAATCCACAACCTTTCGGCTGGGTGTCAGCTACCCTAACCACTAACTTACCCTTTGTGCTACTTCAAAAGCCACTTACAAAGTCTGGTCCGAGACTATCTGTACTGGTATTAGACCACATAGCAGAGATGCAGGTGTTTGGCTGGCCAAAATTACCAAATCTCAAGGGTTGTGAATGTCAAGGGACATCAGTTTGTGTGTTAAGCTATATTATTCCTGTTGAATGTCGCTTATGGAAACATTTAAAATAACAGATGTTTTGCCTTACCCCTGTTCCATCATCTTTTATTTTCCAGAGTTGCGGAGCAACTCGTGTGGAAACCCTGGTGTTCCTCCTAAAGGTATTCTGAACGGAACACAGTTTAACGTCGGCGACAAGATCCGCTATCGCTGTGTCACCGGCTACGTCCTGGACGGACACTCGCTCCTCACTTGCGTTACCAACACAGCTGGTGTCTCCGTGTGGGACTTCCCTGTCCCCATCTGCAGAGGTAAGAGGCTGTTTTCCACTAATTTCAGTTTTGACAATGGTGATTTATTATTAGCTTACAATTATCGTGTTTTTGCCCTTTTAAAACGCAGTCTCTTTTATTACTTATTATTATAGATAAAACATCACAGTGATGTTTCTCAGCACTTGAATCTGGGATTGACAATAAACTTGCAACAGTTCTGGGTATAGTTTCCAGAGCTTTATAATACCACTTTGCATGGGTCTTGTAACAGAATATTCCATTACATTTTGAATAAAGCAAAATTTTGATTAAGACGTGGGATACAGTACATGGATATTATTCTAGTTTTCACATAGCAGAGTATTTGAAATTTTGTCTTTTTCGCATAGGGGCAAATAAACATAGCCAAAAGTAAATCAAGGAAAGTAAATGGACAGTGAATTCCAGAGAAGTTAAATCCACAAATATCATTATAGAGTCAAACATAGTCTAGATTAAGGTGCAGTTAAGTATGCTTAATTACCAGGTAGATGTAGTATGATTGTTTCATCCTGAGAGGTTAATGACAAAGTTCAACTGGCTCTTGAGTTTCCGTACGGGTGGGATCTGTTGTGACACGTCATGAATAATACACTCCCACATACTGTATGTAGCAATACATATTGTGTTTGGGAAATCTTTATCAGGCTACAATGCATCCCATCATAAAGGACCTGATTGTACACAGTTGGGACACTGCATGCAGTAGCATGGAGCAAAATGTTCCTAATGTGTGAGGTCGGCAGAGAATAGTGTACTATTCATCAAGATTTCCACAGTATGCTCTCTGAGGAATCTGTGTTGATTCAGCATGATGAGTTTATGCCGTTTCTAAAATTAGATGTTTTATCGAAAGACCTCCTCCCATTTCATATTGCACTGGGACAAACAAGCTAACATTACCTTTAAGCATTTATGGAGAGATGTCAAAAGCTATATTATAATGTTTTTATCTGTATTCTGAAATTACATTGCTCACTGACCTTTGGTTTGGACACAAACAATTAAAATACAATGAAAATAAATTTTTGGGAAGCTCTTTTATTATTTGTATTGCAACTGTTGCATAGATTTTTCTATTTGATCAATTTGTTTGAACACAGATTGCATCTCTTAAATTGTGTCACTTTCTGCAAGAGTGTTCTGTAGGCTCAAGTATATTTAATTATGTACAGTAAGATGTCCTTCCCCAAACAAATTAACCACAAGACATTTTGATTATGCTTAATGATAATTGTTTAGCCTTTGAAAGCAAAGGCACCCAAATAAATGCATAAAAAGACTACTGCATAATCTTTCCCTGCCACATTAATAAAAAGAAGTCCGCAACAAGCGGAACGTATCCTGCTACAATGTACAGCAAAGCAAAAATTGGTTCTGCATATACTGTATATGATGAATGGCCGGGCTGGAAAAGGCGAAAAAGTGTCAGAATGAGGCTTCCATTTGATGTAAGAATGTTGTTAGCCCCTGTTGCCAGAGGCCAGAAATGCCCCTCCTTTTCAGGTCTCCCCATCCCCTTACCAGCCCCCACTCCTCGCTATGGGCAGATGGTCCTTTGATCTCGGTTCCTCGGAGAACCTGCCCATTCTCTCGGTAGCCGACCATTTCTAACCTCGCGCCAAGCCTCCACCAGCCCCTCCACCATATCCTAATTCCTGACCTGGTCACTCTGTCTGTCTGTCTGTCTACAACCACCATTCTTCAGAATCTGTGAATATCCTTATAAAAGGTGGAATAGTAATGGAATATGAGTGTGCATGTAAATACAGTCAGTAAGGATGACAGACGGGCATACACACAGACAGACAGACAGAAATCAAGGAAGGGAGAGGCACAGAGAGAGAGAGACTGAAAGATTGACAGGGAACAGAAGCAGACAGATGGAAGAGGGAGATGGGGAATTAATGGCTATTCTAATGTTGAGTTGTAGCTGTTCATCTGGGGAGCCAATTCCTTCCATCTAAAATGTCTGTGGAAATTCATTAATCTGGGCAGCACGGTGGCAAGCAGGGGCAGGGTAGTTACATCAGGTTGTAGTATATTTATGCACTTCTTGATGTCATTTCTACTGCAACAACAAAAATACATGCTCAGAAAAACAAGCCTCCTTACGCACCTACTTCAATGTCTGCAGGAATTACTTGACAAATCACATAGTTTAATGGGGAGGTGGTCATATGTAGTTCCTTTGCCAGTGATTAATATGTTTGACAAGTACAAATATATGCAATTACAATTAGGTCATTTAGCAGACACTTTTATCCAAAGTGACTTACAATTACATGGTGCTATTACATGGAGCAGCTAGGGATTAGGCATCTTGCTCAAGGATGCTTACAGGTAGGCCAAATCTGGGGCTTGAACCCACGACCTTCCGGCTGGGAGTCCAACAGAGGGCGTTAACGTCGATTAAACATGTTGAATCTTTGCTTGTCGACGAATGCTCAAATTTGCATGAGAGCAGAAAAAAGACATTCTGCAGTGCTCCATATTTACCATGGCATTTTGGACCAAAGAAGGAGTTATGGATTGTTTACTTAAGATTATTCTGGGTGAAATATACCAGTACATTTTTTATTCATATTTCTATTTTTAGTATATATTTTGCCTGGTGGATGCTAGCCTTTATAGGCCAACCTTGGACGAATAGCGTAAATAAAATATTTATATTATGGGTATTGGCAAGGACCTCACGATACGATACATGTCACGATACAAGGGTCACGATACAAGGGTCACGATACAAGGGTCACGATACAAGGGTCACGATACAATACATATTGCGATGTATTGCGATATTCCACATAGTTCACTGAAAATGTAAAAAGAGAGCTGAAATACCACACATCGGCTTTATATATTTAAGGAGCTGCTGTAATTTTGTCAACTGTGTCTGTCATGTTGCAACCAAATTTCACTCTACCAGAAATGGGGGCCGTCAATTCTAGGCAACTAGCCATACTAGTAGTTGTAGTTCACACACCGTTTAAAATGAGAATCTTTAAAAAAAGGTTTTTTTTCTTTTTAAGAATCGATTTTTGAGTTGGAAATCGATGTAGTATATCGCGAAAATAAATGTCGTGATATATTGCTGTATCGATTTTTTTAGCACAGCCCTACTCACTAACCCAAACATCTATACCCAACAACCCAACAACCCATAACATAACATTTGAAGTGAATGAGAGTTATTACTAAATGTGTACTAGAGTGTGCTGGATGTGTGGACAGCTGCAGGCCGGTGGTGAGTACACCGGAGAGGTAAAACAGGGAGGAGGTGCACCGCCCCTGGGTGCGACTACTTGGGTTACACCTTATAGGCGCACCTAGCCCAACCAAGTGAAAGCATAAAATCCTTATATTACACCCTTGAGCACAACAGACAACATTTTGATAACGTTTGGATTACATTTGGTCTTAAATATGATCACCCTATTTCTGATTATGAATGAATTTTCAGTGGAAACATGTTAATGATGTGACTAACGGGGCTTATTATTCTGAACATACTATTTATAAACCTTAAACCACCTAATCCTTTATCCCTATGCAGTGTATTGCTGAGGTACCCATTCCTTGCTAAATAATGTAGGACACTGCTTCTGTCATAATCCAGTTACAAGCTGGTGGTATAGAAATAAGGCCACAATAATGGACTGACAGCAAGAAAGGGGGCTGCTCAAGTGATTCAGATTGAATTCTCCCTCTGCATTGATGTGTATTGACAGATCTTCTTTCCTTATCTCGCCCCATCTTTAAACATGAGGGACTGATGTAGTTGCTGGATTCACATTAGCTGGGGATCATTACAAAGGAAAAAGGTAGCGTAAAAATGATACATGGGTTCCTCCCGATCTCTCCTTAGGGGTGAATATTTCTAAGTAGAAAGACAAGTGTTGTATATCTGATCAAAGTCAAGGGAGAAGGGCGTAATCCCTCTTCAAGTAGCATTATATTACTGATGCCAGGGATGTAAATGAGCTCTGCTAAAGCAGGGCTAATCCTCACCATCATCTTCTGCTTTCTGACAACGTTTCTAGAAGCGGCCGAAATATTTTCTCATTCAATCCGTAGAATGATTTGCTAAGAAACACATTTCTTAGCTTTCAGTGCCTCTTTCATGTCACTAAACCTTATTGGACGAAGCATACATCAAAGGCTATAATGCATCTCAATGGAATTGAAGATTTTTTGACGCCACATATGGAACATTATATAGTTGTAGCCATTCAAAACGCTCAAGCAATGATAGTAATTTATCTGCAGTTCGGACAGCACCATATTCATTGATGCTTTTTCATGCATAGATGTCCTTCACATACAGGTAAAGTGCTAAGACCTATATGACCACTTGTGCAGGATCAGAATTTGAATTGCCAGTTATAGACACAACTTTCAGTGATATTATTCAGTTAGGTCGACATTACGACACTTTGACAAAATCTCTTTTACACTCCCGAAAAGGCTGGTTTTTAAATGCAAAGTATTTTTGAAAAGTTTAGAGACATGTTCAACTAAAGTCTATGAACACAGGAGTCTCAGGTGTAAACAATACTGACCTCACATTCATTTTATGTAATGTAAAAGGATTTGCACATTAGGGCCTGTTTCAGCTACAGCAGCTGTTTCCTGGGAAATACTCCACATAAGTTTATTTTTAGGAGACCAAAACCTTCTAGTGAGTACAATTTCATGTATTAAGGAGCAGAGCTAGGAGCTCTGAGAACCTCACAGCTAAACACTATCCTATGCTATATATATTTTACTGTTACATCTTAATTGCAAATCTGGATTTTTTTTTTACTATGTTTGATTTAGATATATAATAACTGCACCATTCTTTCAAAATGCATTAAAGTTTGTTGATTTTTAATTGATTTATTATATTGAGGGTCCTCATATGTTGCCCCTCAGGGCTTAGCAGATGCCCTGCAATTGTGCAACAGACATTCTACTCACATTTATATGAATTGAGTACATTGAGTATCTCATCTTAAGAAATTTCCTTTCCGTTACAGCACCCTTGAATAAGATCTCTTTCTCTAAATACATCTCTGCTATTGTTATGCAGCTGTTACACACCTAAGAGATTATCCCCTTATTTACTATCAGCTGTTACGGTTAGATATTGGTAGCCTGGTAAGATCTCCGCTTTTTTACGATTTGTTCCGCTTTGCATTTGTCTGTGGACTGTCCTTTCAAAACCATTTTGTAACCATCAGCCGGTTACAGAACCATCGCCCCCACATGGTTCTTGTTCTGGGACATTAAACCTCACCTAAACTACTGCGCCATCACATAGACATACAACGTGAAAAAGATCTCTGGTGGATGGTTTAAAAATGTATAGGCCAATATTAATTGTCTTTTTAAACTTGACAGCATATGACAAGATTGCAAATATATATATTTGCAAATATAGTCTGATTTAAAATAGCTGTCGTATCATGTCATTTTCAATTATTACAAACAATATTCAAAATCTAACCTAACAAAACTAAAACAAGAAGTCGCCTATAGCAAAAAGTGTACAATCACATGGTGTTATTTGGCGAGAAAGGGTTAAATTGCGAGAATGCCAATGCAACAAAAAAGTTTTTGTTTGAGTGAACTAAACTAACTACCAAATGTGCAATAATACTGATTATGTGCGTCTTTGTACAGTAATGCCGTCCTTGTTGCGAGGCTATTCCTTTACCAGCTGGTCTGCATCCTCAGTTGACTGATGATGTTTTTTGTAGAGCTCCAATATGTCACCATATTTGCTCTGGCATGTCTCCCAGTGTGTATGTTCCACATATTTTGCAGCTTTGTAATTGTTGCTTACTTTTACAAGTAAGGTAAAGTGTTTTCCTAAACAATAAAAGTGGAAATGACACACGAAGGAGCTGCTTATGGACATGTGGTTAGCAACCTGAGCATGCGCAGTTCAATGTATGCGTTTCCCCTCGGAGTAAGTCAGTATGGACACGGATACTTTTCTAAACCGGATGCGAAAACCATAGTATGGCCGCGTGGTTGAAAATGCTGTTTTACCCGTGTAAAAATGTACCCGTGCTAGTATGAATGTGGCCTGTCATTGTTGAGTTTCATTGGATTTGCATTCTTTGATTATTTTTTTCCTCACTGCTGTGAATGTTGAACTTACTTTTTTGTATAATTTTACACCTAAGCCTTGTCAAAATGTCCTGAGGGAGTATATTGAAAACAACTACAAAATATTAGCCTAGTTTTGTCTTTTGCTTTCAAATGGAATCTTGATTCCGTTGTGGCACAATACTTGATGACAGCACTTGGTTCAAGCATGAAATTAAACGATTTCACACTTTGAATGTGTCATGAAATGACACCAGATTTCTCACCTGCTTCATATAACAAGGTTCCTAAGCTGTATTCCCTGCTCCCTATGCACTGCACAGGGAATAGATCTTCACAGGGAACTCAATCGCTAAAACGGTTTAATTTGGAACACCCTGTAACGTTATCAACAGCAGACAGCATTGGGGTCGCGCCTTGATTACATTTGTGTTCTACACAAGACAGCAGTCGGATGAATTTTGCATGCTAATGCAAGCAACATTGTTCAGAGTAGTTTTGCATTAAGACACTTTTGAAATAAATATGATGAAACTTCTGTGGACCTTGGGTAGTGTATTTTTACTTTTTATGTATTTGTTGTGTTCTACACAAGACAGCAGTCGGATGTATTTAGCATGCTAATGCAAGCAACATTGTTAAGAGTAGTTTTGCATTAGGACACTTGAAATAAATATGATGAAACTTCTGTGGACTGTGGGTAGTGTATTTTAACTTTTTATGTATTTGTTGGTTGTCGTTAAACTTCTTGTGCACTTGTCTCTACTGCTCTGATCTCATGTGAATGGTCTTCTCTTTCTATTTCAAAATAATATCTCAAAATTATAACTAAGTATCTCAAACTTATGAGAAACTTTCTAAATATGTTGACTTACTGTCTCAAAATTATGACTTAGTATCTAAAAATTATGAGAAACCTCATCAATATTTTGACTTAGCATCTAAAAATAATGAGAAACTTTATCAATATTTGTGTATCACACTGAGCTTTTGAGATGTATCGATTTCAACATTAGGTAAAAGTTTACTGGATAAAGTCAATACTGTACAATAGTGTAGTACACAGAAAAAGCATATGCACATTTGTATGTATACTGTAAATTATTTTTTGTAGCAATGTGTTACATGTAAACAGAATATTCACATTTGCATGTCCATTTGTACAAATTACTTACATGTAAAGGCATATATAGTGAACAGAAAATTTGGCACAAAATGACAATAAAAAGTTCTGTAAGTTATGTAAAATACATATTAGCCGACATCACAAACATTCCATGTCATAGATATTTATGGAATATACATGTATGTCTGACAGATTTTGATAATTGAATGGATCATTTTGCATGTGATGGTCGGCACGATGAATGAAAGAATGTTTAGAATTTCACTGAGAATCAACTGATTAGTTTTGATTAGCAAGCTGTGTGCATGTAGTTATTGTGCAAATTGGACAATATTGTTCTTACTCTTACTCTATGCACATGTGTGCCATTACATGTGCAATTCAAATCTGGTGTGAACCAGCAACTAATTGTTCAGAGATTCAAAAATTGTTTTGAAAAAAAGTATTCTCATTTGAGAATTGAGCCAGTGATTTGAGAAAAACTTTAATACATATGAGGAAACATTGGCTTATGCAAACATTTCTCATTATATTGAGATTCTAAGTCAAAATATTGAGAAAGTGTGTCATTATTTTGAGAAAGTTTCTCTATTTTTATTACATTGGCGAAAATGGGCTTCCATAAGAACAAATAATATGTAGCTCTGTTGGATTGTTATTTATTTGAGACGACAAAGGCGACAAATCCGCATGAGACATATTTTGATGACAGCAGCACTTACCCTGGTAACGTAATTTACCTCGGATAATTGTTGCTGCTACTGTGGAAATAAAATATTGAATATATATTGAAACAAAAACTGATACATTACAAAATGAATACTATTCAAATGTAGCCTATGTAATTAGTGAATAAATGTGATTTAATTCATTTACAAGATGTACGGTGACATTCCTAAAAAGAGATTAATATTCTGATTAAGACTTTTATGTAATATTATATGTCAATTATTTACAAATTATTATTATGTAATATTTATTTTAGGTCGTCCTTGATAATAATGATTTGAGCACAAAATGAATGCCAGGTCTCTTGCACCAGGTAAAATGCAATGGGTAATCTTGCTTACTTCCGGCGAACTGATGAACTGTTGTTCAGTTATTCCCTACACACTTGACAGTTTCCCTTTGAACTGAGCATTTTTGCTCCCAGCGGTTTGGAATCTTACTTATCATGGCTGAATATCCTGTTCTGTCCACTTCGTAGGGAAGTAGGCGATCGGAACGCAGCCTATGTGATTCTTAAAGCTGCATTACCTATCTTGGAGTATTCCTAGTTTGACCATTAGGTGGCAGCACATGTAGATATACTGTATATCACCCCAACCCCTCCCACACCCCTTCATTCTCACACGCAGCAATCACGCCTGCAGAACCAAACTGAGAGAGAATATGTCCATGGATTCGGCCTGAGTGCACTCACCATAACCCTACTTACTAGTTGTGAGAGGTGGTAATGAAAGGTGTTGAGGCTTTAGGATTGACGCTTTCCCTTTTCATATGAAATGGTTGTTTAAATATTGTAGAATGTAGAAATAATAGGTAATGCAGCTTTAATAAATGTAATCCCAAAAAGTGTTGTCATTTGAGACCCTTTTGGCCTTTTGGCTGACGAGACAACTGGCAAGATGCTTCTACCTTGTGTCTTTATGTTTTCACATTTTTTATCTACTCTCTCGGTAATTAGGCTGATCTTTCTGCTGCCCCCCTTCTCTGTAAATGAGCAATATGTCACTATTTCAGTCCTGTGTGGGTATGTGTCCGTGTGTGTTAGTGTGAAGAATGAGCATGTCTCATATGGTCTGTGAGAGGTGTTGTCAAGGTGTTTTCAGGGTCGCGTCTAACCAAACGCAAATGATTCCCGTTAACATCATGTTCACAGCAGGCCTCATAAACCTATTGGTGTAAAGTGTAGGAGGCCTTGATTAGATTAATCGATATTCTGTATGCCATTATCAATGTATCCCGCCTCTGTAGATTTTAGGACCATTAGCATTATGTTGTTTATGTACACAATGGTAATGTATTTATTTAAGGGCCCACCATTTATCCCTTGATTACTAGAATACGAATACTAGCAAGATACAGTAGGCTATATCTTTAAAATGACATCCAAATTAGGTTGAAATCTCTTATGAATTACCCTTCCACAATTTTGTAAATTTAACAAAACTTGTAACCATCTGTCACACTCTAACATGATGAATGCTGAAACAAGCGAATATTAAATGCTCTGATACCCTTTGCGCATTACGTCAGATTGTATGAGACGGTGCCTTGACAACCGTCTGCCGACATCACGCCGCCCAGCAGTGGCTTGTTTATTCGATGTGTGTGTCGTAACATTGCGAGATGTTGGATCAGAAATGTCTGACACTGCCAGCGCTCCATCGGAGGCTGTAATCAGTGGCAGAGGCACTAATCTGATGCCCGGCACCAGGGTGACCACGCAGTCTTATACAGACAGAGAGAGAGAGAGAGTTCTTTTGCAACAGCCTTATCGTATTAAAAAGAAAAACATAGTATGAGGCCATCAATAAATGGTTATAGACTACAGCAGACCTGATGCTATTAGAGAGACGTGTGCATACAAGTAAAAAAATAAAAAATAACACAGCATGTCAGGTGAAATTATGTGAAACCCCTATTCGTTTCCCCCGTAGAGACATCACGCCACATTTGGAGGTCTGTATTTGGACACAGCTGACACCCTATAGTATGTCACATTTATGACGTCTACTTGGACCCAGGCACAATCCCTGGTGAGAGAGGATCTCTCTCTCTCGCTCTCTGTCGCTCTCTCTCACTTCTGCCCATTCTGCATTTCCCTTTGCTTTTTTTTCTCCCCGCACTTTTAAATTCCTCTTTCTCTCCTCTCCCTTTCAACACGTTTCTCCTTTCCCATTCACTCCCTTCTTTACGTTTTCTCCCCTATACTGGACACCTCTCTTTTTGTGTACATGTCTCTGCCTCCTCCACCACATACCTCTTTATTTCTCCACCTGACTCACAGATGACTGAAAGGGCACCTTGCAGTGCCCTGTTATCTGTCGTCAAGGTTAAAAAGCGATATGGCTGCTTCACTCCATTACTGTAATTAGTGCCCAGAGCCAATTAAAGAGCCCTGCTGGGCATTTTCTGGAATGTCATTGGAAATGAATAGAGAGGAATGCTAATTGCAAAACCTTTGCCTTCAGTTTAGTGCTTGTTGGATGTACAATTAGGCACTCTGGATAATTTAGATAAAGTTTATATGGTGGAAGAGATGGTTGTACAATCAGTCGTGAGAGTATGATACTTCCACTCTTCTATTCTTCCAGGGCTGCTAGTCTTTTGTATGTAGGCCTGTCACACGTCGATGTCCCTCAAATTAACCGCTTTGAGGGCCAATCTTCTTGATTGCGTTTTGTCTGCGAACGTATACACACTCGTCTCCGAGGACACGGATCACGTTAACTCCTGTTCTCCCTTCTTCTCCGGTTTTCTTCATTTTCTATTTCGTTTTGTACATCCCCCCCCCCCCCAATTCCCCACCCGCTCCTTGACCAATCGCATAATGCGGCATAGAAGAATGTTCTGAGGCTTTCCGCGGCAGCGCCTGGCAGCTCTGACAGCCCCAGAGCGGAGAGCTGAACCATCAAAGGTTTTGGCTGGCTCGGCCGGGTGTCACATATTAGTCTTAAATGACGTGAAAACTGTAAGAGCCCCGGTGTCATTAGCATTCTTTGAAACAAACCTGTAGATGGGGGGCGGGAGGGGGGAGAGAATGGAGAAGGATTGTTACAGAAAGGAAGAAAAATAGAGGGGGGAGACAGAGAGAGAGAGCTAGATTTGACGGTAGAGTGCATTAACATTCCATTGACGTGCCACGCTCCCCGCATTGGAAAAAAAATAAGATTTAAGAGCATTATAAGCTCTGTTTATTTCCATTGTTTGTTTCCCCAAAACATGATGGAGCACGAAGCACACAATGATAAATTGCTGGCTCTTAGTGGGAGGGAGGGGGAGTTGAGGGAGGTCAGACAAAGACAGACAGACATTTCATATTGCACGTAGACTCCGCACAGAAGGGAATGTGGAAGAATAAATGCCCTATTAATTGTTTCTAAACAGATCACGATCTTCTCATTTGTTACAATGAACACAAAAGGAACCATTTAATATATCTAAGATTTCAGATAGTTTCCAATTCCACAATCATGCCACAATTAGCAACTGCTTGCTCACTTACTGTTACAGACGGCTAGATTGGCTGTTAGGGACGCAACAAACTGTAGAGGGATAGAAAATAATTGCATGGGGTTTCTTCGATGCACTCTATGAATAATATTACATTTTACATTCACAACTTTTAGCAGATGCATTTTTTCCCAATGTGACTTATAATTAGTACATTTGTCAATAGCTGAATAGATCATACAGATCATACACAGGTTTTCGCAAGCAAACAATAAGTATGCCAGCAGCATGTCATAAGGGTTAACTTTATACAGTTATACATTTCACAACATACATTACCTATTAACATACCATATAATCCTCAAAAGTGTTGCTTAAATGCCAGCAAGGCGCATAAACCTTCCGAGAGCTTCCAAGAGATATAATATAAGTCAAGCTAAAGCCCTGTGTTGCTTCCACACTGGTCTTCATCCAGCTGCCTTTATCTGCTGGGACAGGTACAGATCTTCTCTGCCGAGGGAACCACGTTCTGTCTTGCACTAACATTGGTAAACAACCCAGAGTGTCGGTTCTCACTGTGTGGGCGGCGGGGGGGGGGGGGGGGGGGGGGGGGGGGGGGGGGGGGGGGGGGGGGGGGGGGGGGGGGG
>JAOEHI010000008.1:2585311-2599103 GCA_025447815.1 Percopsis transmontana | reverse complement strand
TTGGTAAAAAACCCAGTTTGTCGGTTCTCACGGGGTCCCCCCCCCCCAAATCCCCCCCCCCCCCCCCCTCCCCCCTCTCTCCGGTGACTGACAGCCGAGGACACGTGCGGCGGCACGTTGCGGGGCCCCAGCGGCCTCATCTCCAGCCCGGACCTCCCGAGCGGCGGAGACGCTCCTGGAGGAGGTGGGGGGGCGCCGGGCAGCGGGGAGTGCAAGTGGACCGTCCTGGCCGACCCGGGCGACACCATCTCCCTGGTGTTCACCGACTTCCAGATGGATGACAAGTCGGATTACCTGGAGGTGGAGGGATCCGAACCGCCCACCATCTGGTGAGTGCAGTCAGCTGTTTGTCGCCGTAGCTTGTTGCATGAGTTGAATGAGCTTGTGTCGGAAAATGGTTCAGTTCTGGTGTGCGTTTAGGAGGTGTTGACAGTCTGTGTGTGTGTGTGTGTGTGTGTGTGTATGGGGTATTGTGTCTGAATGGAGATATGTTGAATAAGGTTCTGCAGTATTTAGACACTATAAATGACAATTAATTCAGTTGAAAAAGGCATGAAAATCAGCTGTTATTTCCGAATTTAGATAACACCTTCCTCTCCACAATAATTCCTATGAAAGGCGACAAGTGCATTATTTTAATGAATAATCGTATATAATATTGAGTATGACACTTCTGTTTATCACTTTTTTATTTTGGTGGATGTAGAAATCATCCCACCCCTCCCCACCGCCTCCCTGGAACACGGTACCCTGAAATTGGTTTGACCCTCAACCTTGAGGCCTCGGCTATTCATTTCCCCTGCGCCATGTGTGAATGGGCCCATCAGCCAGGTTTATGTGATCCTGCCAGGCATTAATTAGAGCGACTGGAAGAAGTGCTAATCAATCAATGGGCTGCGATCCCTGTTGTCCCCGGGAGTCAGTGTTGGGGGAGGGGGGAGAACAAGGGCCACATTTACTTTGCAGATGTTTTAGCACAAGCAGACAAGCCAGCACACGCAACAGAATGTGCAAGCGGATTCGCTTAGTAGTAGCAAAGCTTAATACTGTATGCAATATAGCTGTTCCTGCGGGAATGGACAAGAAACACAAAAAAAAGGTTGGACAAAATGCATGTGTGTGTGTGTGCGCAATTTACTATTTCGTTGAGGGTAAACACTAGCTTAATTCTCAAAACCTATTTAGAGCATTGAGACAGCACATACAAATTCCTACGCATACCTCAGCTGCTCTTTTTTAGCCACGACGCAGTTGTTGAATGCATAATTTCGCATACCAATTTCCCTCGTCATATTTTATTTTTCGAAAAACGCTACAGAGGAAGATATAGAAATACACACCTTGTGAAAAAATAGAGGAGAAAGTTATTTAGTGCTTCACGCTCTGTGTGGGCTGTTTGTTAGTAACCATGCAACGTTTCACATTTAATTTTATTTCTTGATTAATAATGTTGTAGAATGCTTTTGGCATGTCTCGATGCTGTGCTGCGGCAATTTATTGGCAGTTAGAATATCCATATGGAAAAGCGCATTAATGCGACCCTGACCGTCCAAGGGTGGTTCGGGGGGTCACATCATTAAAAGGGGAGAGATTGTGAGCGTAGCAAGGACTGCTAAGTATTTTATGTTGACACAGTGATGGAGAGAAGTGAGCGATGTGGAATGACTGATGTGTTTTGACAAGCCCTCAGGTAGACATCTTCACTAACTTATGAACTCTTCCGAATCAGCCCGCTCGCTGCATAGAATGTCTCTGAGCTAGTTTGGCGAGGGTAGACGTGTTACTTGTGTATACATTACGTTTCAGGTGTGTTGCACTGGGCAGGGATTAAGCCTAGGCACAATGGATATCTCATTTGAACCTGTAGGACTAGGCTTTATCCATGTGAGGGAAAATAATTTTTCAAGGTTTTCTTAATATACCTTCTGTTTCCAAACAGTGCACATTTGAGTTTCATGCATCTTAACAGATTTCAAAAGGAGAGCTTAGACAGGCTTGCATATTATTACAGTTAAGAGTTTTTACAAGTTAGTTGTTTTTTTTTTACGGGGTCATTGTGTATCAGTCTTCAAAAACAAAGCTGATGTTATTGTGCATCACCAAACATCTGACGCTGTCAGGTGGCGTTCTCATTTTAAGCATGACAAGCCAATTGGGAACCGCTAGGTTCGAGGATAGTCTTTGACTAGGGCTACAGCCGCAAAGCAGCAGGCGAACAAACAGAAACAACATTAACACAGCCTCCCACTGCCGCTCTCTCTGGCCATAAAAGTCATTGCTCTATCTACCACTCTGTCTATGATATGTTTCTCACTGTGTGCAAGGCCGCTCTATGTCTTAGCAGCACATCGTAACACAGCAGATGCACATGGAGACCTCATCTTACCCTTGAGTGTTGGAGCTGCTTGCTTAACAATGATTGATAGACAGATGACCTTAAAGTCGGCCAGATTCAACATAGACTCATGTAACATAGACTCATTCAATGTAAATTCTGTCTCAAAAAGACCCAAACAAACAGATTTTTATCTCTAACTAACTTTTATTTCCTACTGTTCTTCTTCCCACTGGCTGTGTGAACATTGAAAGAGACAAAGAAACAAATACGCTCCTATTTTATGGAATTTGATTTTTTATTAGGGTTTATTTTGTTATTTTATTTGATTAGGTTTTGGTATTTATTAGGTTTTATTAGGTATTGGATTATACTTAATAATCTTGCAACGAGACATTAACTGCACCAGTCTAAAATATAAAGAACATTCCTATGGCTGGGCAGGGTAAACTCACATCTGTGGAAAACTGTAGACTGTCTACTGATTGTTCTGTGCTATTGCACTGTAAGCGCAAGGTAAGCTGCATGAGTTGTTTGCATGAGGTGGTGCGCAAGTCAAAAACCAGAGCAAGCTAGCGCATTGCTACGTCGTGAATGAAGCATGCATATTATATATACGGGAGGAGAATGAGTTGTTTTTTTTCATCCTCCAAATTGCAATGCTAATACTGTATACACATCGGTATGAGGAATATTGGTATGAGGCAGTAATTTCAATGGCCTGCTACAGCAGTTAACACAGCATAAACACAGTATAAACTATGTAGCCTACTGCAGTGCACCTGCAATTGATACGTCCCTGTTGTCTGTACAGTGTCAAATAAATCTGATTCCCAACCTTCAGATATTTGAATCCCGAGTTCTGGCTTTATGTCCCAGTGGTATCTGAGCGTGGAGTTGTACTACAACTCCTGACACTCCGACACACACAAGCAGCTACAAATTCCATCCACTTGATGCTGATTGGATGCGCTTCAGAGAGGTCATTGAATTTTAAGTTCAATTTAGTTGGGTGCTAAACCTTGTTGAATTCTCATGGTATAGCCTATAGTAGAAAACACAATACAATGATACAATGACCAAAACAGAGCATCATAGTCTTGTTCAGTTGTTGTTCAGATCTAAAGAGATGGCACATTAACACTGCCTTTTTAGTTGAAGTGACCGTCATGTTGTCATGTCATGTGTCGAATATAGTCTTTTTGTCAGACAAAGACAGACAGACAGACAGACAGACATTTCATATTGCACGTAGACTCCGCACAGAAGGGAATATGGAAGAATAAATGCCCTATTAATTGTTTCTAAACAGATCACGATCTTCCCATTTGTTACAATGAACACAAAAGGAACCATTTAATATATCTAAGATTTCAGATAGTTTCCAATTCCACAATCATGCCACAATTAGCAACTGCTTGCTCACTTACTGTTACAGACGGCTAGATTGGCTGTTAGGGACACAACAAACTGTAGAGGAACAGAAAATAATGGCATGGGGTTTCTTCGATGCACTCTATGAATGATATTACATTTTACATTCACAACTTTTAGCAGATGCATTTTTTCCCAATGTGACTTATAATTAGTAAGCACACAAGAATTTGAATGTAAATGTAATGCTACAAAATAGCATTGCAAAAAATCAAGGGGTATATTGCAATAATTTTTCTTTTAGCAGCTTTTAATATTCATTCAATTGCAGATTTCTTTCAAATCTCAGGTTTATTGATTCACCTGATGCTGATAAAGCTATACATTAACCACCACAATAAATAAATAAAATATCTAAACATATTGGAGTCTATCTGGCTCAAAGAAAACTCTTTGCTATCCCTCACCTTTTATATGGTTGTACAACCCTTCTATTTTCACAAAGGGCAAAAATAACAAGCTGTAGATTGCACGTCATTCATCATTTCAAATATGAATGCAGTAGCCTATATGAAGCTAAAAAGGCTTTGTCCATAAAATATACACCTTTACGCCTTTCCTTTTGCTTTATGGTGCTTGTAGAAATACCTTGCTTTATATAGATTTTTTTTTAACATTTCCATTTCGAGAATACAACAGTTATTTGAATTGATATACATTAATTAATATTCTTACCAGCCCCGGTAGAATTGACATTCTACCGGGGCTGGTAAGATAAAGATCAATTTTTTTTATGCTGTGAACGGCTCATTGTGCACTAGCTGTTCTCCGGGTATGGCTTGTAGGCAGCAGGTGTATAATACCTTCCCTGTTTCCATGGGGGCAATTTGAAGTGGGTTATAAAGGGTAAGGGTTTTTTATTCATCACATGCAGTATTTCTTATGTAGGAGAATGACACCTATATTTGGATATGAATATGTCTCACATTGATAATATTTATTTATTCATTTCATAATGAATAATTACTTTGCACACCATATTACAGTTTATGATCCGATGTGGTTGATCATAACTTTAAGATAGTCACACTGTATTTAAAACAGTAGAATTGGATCACTTTATTTCAACAAATCTGAATAGTCGTGAGAATTCACAGAGGATTGATTCGCTGTGCACCAGCCAACGTACAACAATTCTGTGAATCTGTGCTTACTTTGGGATGTGTCACTCTGGGGTGAGCATCGTCGGAAAGTCAGCTGGCGGTGATGTCATCAAGAAGTTGGTACAGCTGGCAGCTGCGATTCCAGCGGCTTGAGGCTACCCACGTGGCTCTCTATTGTAGCCACACCCGTCGCTATAGTGACGCTGGGATCTTGGCAGGGTCAGTTGTCTGGATGATCCAGATGGTGTCCCGCTTTCTCTCTTCTTCTTTCAGTCTCGGTCAACAGCGTTTGTATATTAAAGGAGCACATTTTTAACAAATAGTTCTTTGTATCTGTGTGAGTGTGTGGAATGTTTACGGTGGGTCATAACCTTAGACTGGCAATTTCAAAAGAAAAGACACAAGTTTGCAAAATTGTCAATCCCTTTTTGTATAATAACCATATAACCGTAGTAAATACATTTTCAGAAAGGGTTCCAACATTCTCCTTTTTCTTCAGAGGGTGTGATGTCTGACTGTCTATACCCATATTTCCCAGGCACCCCTTGGTTTGAGAACCTGTCACCTTGGCTTCAACTCTTCCTCTCTCTCCAACATTCCCCTTTCCTGTTAAATTTCTACCTGAGATATTTCTAAAAACATTCTATTGCCCTTTTGAGAACCTGTTTCAAAAGTCTGTTAGTCCTTGAAGAGTCCAAATTGATAATATTGGACAAGGTTAAAATTTTGATGAAGCCAAGCCCATAAAAACATTACGCTTATGCCAAGAAGTTATCTCTGAGAAGCCACATTGCATATCTATGAGAGAGCAAATAGACAGCCCGAGTGAGTCTGCCATGATAGAATAGCATTGCATTATGTGTGGAATCCATTTTTCCAATGGGGCTTACTCATCTTTTGTCACCCCATACAGGAGGAGGCACAGCAAGAAAACAGTAGATACTGTTTTGCGTTGCCAAAAAGACTCACTCACTGTTATTGTATACAAGTAGACTGGCCAGTGCACTTTCTGCTACAGCACAGTCATTTATTATATTTTTAACGGTAAGACACAATAATTTGGTTCCCTGGGCAAGCCCATCACTTGTTTTGTAATTTTTGTTTTGTTATTTTGGTGAAGGTACTTAGGTTTGTACATTTATCAAATGTCGTATGCATGACTAAGTTGTGTGGTTCTTAGGAAGAATATTGCACTATAATATTGTAATTAATTTATTGTTAATGACTGCACATTTACATTTACAGTACTTGCTGTTTGCACTGCAAAAGTTTACTTTAGCAACTATAGTATATATACTTTGGTGCTCTTAAATTCCTACTGTCAGTCCTATGCAACCTTTGGGCGGTAAGATCTTTATGGTAGCCACCAATTTTCTTTTGAGACTTATCGCAGAGACCTCGCAATAATTTGTAGCCTCTCCAGTAGAAATAACGTGGGCATTTATATAGCTCAGTTAACCAAAGACTATTTATCACACTCTCCATATATTTGTCATTAGCATTTTATCAACAGTGTGTTTGCAAGGAAAAGGTCAGCATTTGTGTGATTATCAATTACCTTTTAACTACTCTCTAGGAGCTACTGCTATCTCCCCTAGTGGTGGATGATTTGGGACTTTAATATCAGTGTTCAATTTTTTTTTTCTTTTATAAGGAATACAACATGCTGGGTACAGAAACCTTTATCTTTTATTCTCTGAGGTAATAGCTTGTTCAGAGGGAGGAAGTCTACATTAAATACCAAAGACTATAGCAGCGCTATCAAAACGACAAGAAATCAAATGTCAAGGATTTTTTTCCCTGTCTCATTGCTGTGTTGCTTTGGGCAAGAATGGCCCCCTTTTCTCCTTATACGTGTTTACCCCCTTTCTCCCTTTGCGTTCTTCCTTCTCTCCTATCCTCGTACCCTCACTCCTGACTTTTAAGTAAATGTCAAAGCAATTACATAAAACTATGAACCTTAAAAATGTACTGCACGCACACACACAGAGACACACACACCGCACCATTTTTTATGCCTCCACACAGTTAGTTTGGATGCCACGGGCTCAAATGCATCATGTTGTTTCACAGCCTGTCGCGAGCTCCCTTTTTACAGCCACGGCAGCACAGTGTTCTATTGACTGTGGTAAGAGCAAGGCAGTTGATAAAAGCCAGAACTGGTTAGTCAGACAAATGAGAAGGCCTCTGGCTGCCTGGCATGCCCCGCTGTTACAGAGAGTCCTCTCCCAAATATACTCATGTGACTCACGGGCGACACTACCGCTCACCTTTGTGAAACACAAAGGTGAGACAGATAATGAAGCTGATTTTCACACGGACAGACAGGTAGGTAAACGCATGGACACCCTCCCCTTTGTTTGGCACTGACACAAATACACACTGCGCGCACATGTGCCCTCGCACAGGCACAGGTGGGCACAAACAAGGACAGAGATGGAGCGTTAGAGTCAGAATCAGACTGTTCTGGGTTTCAGGGACAAACTGGTCTGCTTTTCCAGGTCACTGTTCTCTCACCAGACACAACAAATAGCAGAGTCTCACTGTGAAAACAGCTGCCTTCACAGCCCTTTTCTGAAACAACGACTAAGCTTAGATTCTAGAGATGCCGATTCTTTAGACTTATACCCCTTTTATACCAATGCTTCGACCAGGGTTATACCCACCGTGATTTTATGTCTGAAAGGGTGTTAACCCGCGTTGTCCAACTCAGCTTCACGACCCACCGGACAAGGGTCGGACGAGGGTCAGACGAGGGTCGGTCAGGGGTCAATTTCCACGTGAATGGCACGACCTGGGTTGCTAACACCGGAACAAATCAATCTCATTGGTTGGCAATGAGGGCGCCCCGCCGGGACAGAATTAACAATGGTGCGATGACAGCGGTCACTGGAAGCGTTGCAGAGATGCAGAGATCTCGCAATTATGCCGTTAAGAAGACCCCTCATAATGCCACGTTCACTATCCAAACAGCATTGGCGGAGAAGTCATTGAAGACTCTTTGAAGCCCCCACCACTCCTATTTATTAATTCTAATCCAACTCTTTTACAACTGCGCCGCCATTGCCCCCGATTACCCCCACCTGTCCCGAAATTAGCTAAAATAATCGACTTGCACTATACACCTCTGCCTTGACCCAGAAAACTAGGTCCATATGTGTCTATGGTTTATGGTGAAATGACGCGCTGAATAATGATTGAACATGATAGTTTTATATATTCATTTGTATGGTTTACATGTCCTGACGTTAAATAGTCTTGCCAGGTTGTTTCTGACAATATTGTGTTGATGCTATAGCTTACCACATAGCAGACGCTGACTGCCACGATTTTTAAATACACATCTGCTATAATAGGCATGAAATAATACTGTGCTTTATGGTGTCTGGATACATGACTCTGAATCCATCAAAACGTCACACCCCTGTTCCGCCATGCCGGCAGTCCCTTTTACACAGATGTCTTTATATATCTTTTGCACAGAATGGCAAGGCAGAATTAAGGAGCAAGATTCCTGCCTTGAAAACCTTGTGGAAAAAGGACTGAAGACATTAGGTGCTTTTCGACTGCAGGAACTCGGGGCACTTCCCAAGTGGCGCGAACGTTTACAGGAATGGCACCCTAATTGGATTTTTTGTTTGATAATACTAATAATAATAATTTTGCGACAGCTTCGATTCTGAGCGTGTCCAAACACTGACAACATAGATTAACATAGAGGAAACTGAGATGGTTGCTACATTGCTCTATGTTGTGTCAGCCTATAGGCTATGGTGAATTGAGAGCAAAGGGTACTACCAAACGCATTTGTTGTGCTTTTGGCTATGTTCCGGTAGTAGATAAAGCTGTTAAAAAAACTTGAAAAACCACCCCCATTTCCAGCCTGAGTTATTTGTTATTCATCTTTCCTGGGTTGTGACCCAGGTACTATTTGAATGGTCATGACCAGAGATTAACCCTTGTTGACTGACTTGGTTTGAATTGACAAAATAAGGGTTGTACATTGATCAAATAACCTAGGCCTGACGCTGGTCATTGGTTTGAAAGTGGTAGTAGTAGACTGCTTTATCCAGCCATCAAGATGGTGCGGGGCTATTCTGTTCCTATTGTATGGAAACACAATGGCATCAACAAGCCAGCCTGTATTCAGTCCGAGTTGTGGTAGAATTGAGATGGAAGCCACATGTTTTTATTCTCTTTTCTTCTTTGTATGCAGGCTATCTGGAGGGAATATTCCAGCACCTATCATTAGCAACAAAAACTGGCTGCGGCTGCATTTTGTGACCGAGAGCAACCACCGCCACAAAGGCTTCAGGGCTCAGTATCAAGGTAAGACGTGATTACTTCATTTGAAAATCATAATAGGGGCCACTAAAAAGGGACAATTATGTGAGAATCACACTCTTATTGTGAAACATTAGGTTTTTTTTTTCTTTGAAAACTGAATATCAAACCAAATTTCAAACGCCGATTCTGTCGAGGGCAAATACTTTAATAAAGGCTGTTTGTGCCTCAAACTCTTGAAATCAAAGACTCTTGGTGATCAAGTTTGTGAGAAATATATAGTGTATACAATCCCCAACCTATACCCAACCTAATAACCCATTGTCTTTTGCCATGACTTTCTGGTCAGTAAATATACCGTACCAACTGTTTACAGCACGGCTCCAAACTAGGCTCAGATGCCTTGTTTCCTTTTTTTCCCCCATCAGGAGCCTGCATGCACAGCAGGCCATTGTAAACGAAGACATAAAATCAATTGTATGAGAAATCGCACTTCTAATCTACTGCAGGAGTATTGTGCAATACTCAAACAATCTCTGCCATTTGTTGATTATTTAGGATGTAAAAGCCAGATTTCTTGCAGAGACAAGCAAATTGGGACTTCATTTAACTGTATTTAAGTCTGCTTTTGAGAATATTAACCACCGTGTCCACTCATCGAAAAGCCACAGATCTAAAATGTTTATATAACCCCTTAAATTTATCATTTTACTTCAAATGCAGTCCAGAGGAGGGAATCATCCTAACCTTTTAAAATTCAAATGGACACATTTTCTTTTGCATCTATTAATCCTTTTTGCATTCTGTTGTCACCTCAAAGTTATGACAGCTCCTTGCATCATCTGGCTTTTATTTGAAACCTGGCCCCTGCTGTGTTCAGTTAGCCACTTGTAAACAGTGAAGTCCTGTGACGTTTCTTAGTTTTGTAAAGTATTGCCCTATTAGTAGCCATGAAAGGAAAATCTGCTTTGACGAATCAATTTTCATCCGTTTTCATAGTGTCAGAGGTATATATATAAAAAAATAGAATTTTGGTTTTATAGAAATGTCTATGCAAACCCCAAGAATGCACCAGGGGCCTCGCTCTTATTTCCTTTTGAAAAAAGGATACACCTGCAGCCATCACATTTTGATATCCATCATAGGACCAAGCCTTATCTAGAGAAAGAAACACCTATACTGTATCTTCTCACATCTAATACTGTAACTTATTATATCTTATGTACTCTTTTTATTGCTCTCAACCAGTGAAAAGCTCTGGAGAGCTTAAATCCAGAGGGGTAAAATTATTACCGGGAAAGGACAACACTAACAAACTGTCTTTGAGTAAGTCTTTTATTTCTCCTTTGCTAATGTTTACATTGTTTTTTTCCGGTTTATTCAGGGCTTGTATTCTTTTACTTTCTTGTCTTTTTACTTGGTGAAGGCATTAAGCTACAGTACTAGATTTTGCAGAAGTGCAGTCTTTTTTTTCTTTCTGACAACCTATTTCCCCCGTTGTGTCTGGACTCTGTCCTGACAGAAATGTGCTCAGCTAGATCAGACCCAGATTTTATGTGTACATGCATAATTTTACCGCAGTGTGCAGCAAAATGTATAATTTTGATCAGATGCAACCAGTCACTCTATCTCTCTAAAACTCTCTCCCATCTAACCAGTCCATCAGCCAGAGGCCTATGATTTTAATTCATGCATATCTAATTCTCAGCAAATCCACAGCCGGCATCAAGGCTGAGTGACCCCTCACTTGGCGAATGTTTTTTGTACACTTCAGCCCAAAATGAATGTATTCTAATAGATCCCTGAGTTCTATCATTAACATAAGCTAGTCAGGAACCTTATTTTGAAATTCTAAACAATGTGCCAAACGCTGTAGTAGATAACAGGAGGTTTGTAATCTGTATTACCTTGTGACGAAGACTTGGTTTCGCGTAGATCAATTAATAATGCAGAGGGCTATAATCATTTCTATTAGAAATATAAATGTTACATATGCATTGTGCATAGTTTTCATTAAATTTAAGCAATAACAGTATTATAACACACCACAATTAACTTAGAAGCTAATTAACTTTGTGTGTTGAAGAAAAATAAAAGCCTTAAGAGTTTCTTCACATGAAATGGAGGGGTCTCTGTGTGTGTGTGTGAGTGATGTCGTATTGCAAAGTTACCACATTGTGCTTACATTTTTGATTAATTTAATTTTCAATACAGTACATGCTTTATTTGATTCCTGGGGTATATTGCATACTGTATAGGCACAAGATTTGCTTGTTTAATGTCGTACTCACGTACAAACACGGACTATCAGCTGTTATCCTCCTTCCATGCCACTTCACTTTCCCAGTGGAGCAAAGGCTACATTTTTCACCCGATCCACAAAGCTTTATCTAGGGCACTTAAACTATTAGTATGTATGGAGAGTCCCACTGAGTGATTATTGTGACTCCTTTAATATAGTTGAAGGTTATTTAATCCTCTTAGTCCCCGCTGGGCCCAGATATACCTTCTATTTTGCCTAGCTCAAGGAACAGAGCTGCGCTTCCTTTTGCGTTTTCTTTTTTCTTAGATAACACTCAACAAAAGTGTGTATTTACGACACCACAGTAAACTAGAAGTGAATATACAAGCGATGGGGACACTCTCCAACTACTTAATCCCTGGAAATTCTTTCTGAACATTCTTAGTATTATATTTTCTAGTTATCTTCGTTTATGGTGTCTGTAGGGATGTAGCTATGGCAAAGACTTTCTCAGTTTCTCAAAGGCCTTTTCTGTTATTTTCTTCTCTCGCAGTGAATGAAGGAGGAATCAAACAGGTGTCTAATTACTGCCCAGACCCCGGGGAGCCAGAGAATGGCAAACGGATTGGCTCCGACTTTAGGTGAGTCAGTATGGCTCCTTTTGAAACGAATGGACACAGTTGGGCTCTCTCTGTCCAACTGAGTCTATTATAGAGAAGCAGAGGAGCAGGTAAATCATCTCTTTGTAGCCCAATTTTCAAAATTAAATCATTGGTTTTCTATTCAGTGGACCAAAAGCAGCACAATTTTTTAATGTAAATATTGTCAGTGTTAACTCTGCTCCTGCAGCATGCTGCAAATTCAAATCGTCTTATTACTCTCACTTTTCTCTTATTACTCCTGTCTTATTGAATTCTTAGTACATTCATCAGAGCAGCGGGAGTGATTGTATTGTCTCTTTTAGTTTATATTGACATGCAACAAACTCAAGAACTCATTTTGATCAAATTAAGTTACACCCGTGTTTTATATATTTGTCATTTTCAGGAGCGATACAATTAATTTAATTAGGTGATCCTATGCAATTGAAACACTTTTTTTATTACTAAATGCCGTTCCTAATTTTTGTAGCATCTCTTTGTGAACCAACGATAACATGCACATCTGTCATTTAAGACCTTAGTAGAATCCTAAAATCCTAAAAAACTGAGATACATGGCGCACCCCCTGGTGGTATGCCGTATGACTCTGGAAATGTGTTGTCTGCAGTGAAAATTTGGAAAATCATAATATAAACAATTATTTAAATTTAAAAAGACTAAAAAGGTTTTGATATTTTCTATTTATTATTTATAATTAATTTAAAATGTAACTACACGTCACGGCAAGACAGACTGCAACAACTGTCTCAGCGCCTTGTGGGCATGTTGGCTATTTCTGTATGGAAGACGATATGCCAGAGTGCTTTGGAATTGGAATTTGGTAGTATGTTTTTTAAATTAACAGATTCGCAGAAAACAATATTTGTATATGCTTTGAACATTAACTAAGACTACAATTTAACACTCGCTTCCTCATGAGTTTCACTAGGCAAGTGCATTTCCTGGTTGTTAAGACAGCGAAAAAATACAATTAGCGATAAAAATATAATACATAAAAAAAATACTTTTTCTATTGGCACAAACTGTTTCCCATGTACAATATTGGTGTAATTAAAAGATTAGCTGGAAAGAAAATGTTGTATATGCTTAGAACACTAAGCTAAAACTTTTACACTTTTATTTGTGAGCTTAGCAGCAGGACATCCTTTCCCGTGTAATGGGGCTTGGCGGGTTGCACAGGTCTGCGTGGCAGACACACCAGCACCCACGCTGCTCACGACGGTGTAGGCAAACTTGCGTAGGCTACGGTGTGGGCTCTGCATTGATTCGATGCAGAAGCATAAATCGTCCACGTACTTATATCGGAAATAGGAGGCGTGAGTACTAAACTTGGGTGCTCGTACCACTCCCGCCCCCGAGTTTTCATAACCAGTTTAGCGCCACATTCGCAAGCTGACAAATGGACTAACTTTAGAAAATCAGCGAAGATCGGACATTATGTCATGGCTGAAAGGACCAGACGCCAAGAGGACAGATGCCAGCTCCGATAGATTGGACACACCTTTCAATATGTGTGTGTTGAGATCAATGTTATGAAGAAAAAGCTGCAGCTATTGTCAGTAAAGTCAAAGGAAGAGATGTCTTTTTTGCAGAACCATCTACACACATATGATATGACCCTTGATGCTGCTGTTCAAGATGTGATTGTTGTGCACCTTATGTCACTGGAAGAACAGTTCTCAGGAACCCCTGTACTGTTTACGTCGAAGAAATGCCTGAGGATCTGACAAGT
>JAOEHI010000008.1:2571367-2585211 GCA_025447815.1 Percopsis transmontana | reverse complement strand
CTTATGTCACTGGAAGAACAGTTCTCAGGAACCCCTGTACTGTTTACGTCGAAGAAATGCCTGAGGATCTGACAAGTGCTCAACAGAAAAAGCTGGTAGAGTTATCATCTAATTAGACTCTGATATCAGAATTGAATCGACTGTCCCTGTTGAATTTCTGGATCCAAAGACTACTACTAAGTGAATATCCTGCCCTCTCATCAAAGGCTGTGCAGTTTTTGATGCCTTTCGCTACTACCTACCTTAGCAAGAAAGCCTTCTCTGTCCTCCCTGCAATAGACAACAGCATCATGCGCTCACTGTTTGAAGACAACGTACCGCAGCAGAATGGATGCTGTACCAGATCTACGTATAAAGTTCACTGCCCTTGTCCCTGACATTTCAATGCTTTGCTCGGCTAAACAGGCTCACCCCTCTGACTGAAATGGTAGGTGCCCAATGCCCAAAATTAACTTTCATTGGTCACCTGCACTGTGCCTTTTTTATGGTCGGAAATGGTAGCTTGTTTGAGGTGTGTTTATATTTGTGAGCAAAGAAATACATTTACATGCGTTTTTTTGACTTTTGTCATGATAAGAGATTATAACTTGTAACTTGTCATATAATTATCTTGTACTGGAATATACTTATTTCATATCACATGATAATTGCTTCTTATGTGTACGTTGTGTAGCATATAGGCAGCACTTATTGCATTAACTTTTGTGAGGGAAATAGCTGTGCTGCTGACATATTGAGTTTAAATTAAACTTAAGTACATACTGTGGCTTCTGTGAGATGGTGGCTTATAGGTGGTACTTGGACGGTTTGGTTTGATCAGAGGTGGTACTTGGTCTGAAAAGTTTGAGAACCACTGGCAGCCGGGGTTAGAAAGCTGCCGGGCAGCCTCGGGAACACCTGTGACATAATGGGTGAGACAGCACCACATGCCACTGGGATATTATATACAAAGCTAATTAGTATTCAGACACCTCAAAACGTTTTTGTAGTGTTTATTTCCATTTCAGTCACAGAAGCGATAGGGGCGGAGCCAACTGTTCCATTGACTTGGTTTGAAGATCTTCTGTGCCGACTTTGTAAAAGATTGGAAATATTTGGCCAGTGAACGTTATGTTTTCAAATTCAAAATGGCGGAAAAAATTGGCAGACGGAAAATGACGTCATAGTTGGTCAGTTGTAATAGGTAAATGTTTGACCTTAGCCTAACCTTTGAGGTGACCCCACCAAATTAAGTGTCCCTCAGCAAGAGATGTTAAGACCCTCAGCAATAGGTGTGCAACTTTTCAGATCTAGGGTTGTCATTGACTTTAGACAGAATAATAATTAAAAAAAACATAAAATAACAACAAGGGCTCCTTCGGGGCAAGGTTAATAATTATATATTATCTCAATCAAGCCTGTCTATATTGGTTGTTTCAAACATTCAAGAAAAGCATATTTGGCCTTGCGCTATCAGCCCTCTAAAAGGGTTTACACAGGTAATTTGCAAAATGGAGACCTTCATCTATGTATTTGTATCCTTTAGTAATTCAGTGTTTAATAATGTGCCACATTTACTCTACACCATTATGAAGGAGTGAATGAATCTGAATTCGCAATAAATGCCGGTGAATAATGTAATAGCTGTGTAATGCCTCAAGCCAGAATTGATTGCGTTTTATGCTTTAATCATGTTTGTTATCTTCTTAGCATCGGCGCAAGTGCTCAGTTCACTTGTTATGAAGACCACGTGTTGCAGGGCTCCAAAACGATTACCTGCCAGCGGGTGGCAGAGGTGTTTGCCGCCTGGAGCGACCACAGGCCTGTCTGCAAGGGTGAGCGAGACTTTGACAGATAATGAAAGCCTTTGATTAAGGCCTCTGGACGTAGGGTCTATGCAGATAGAGAAAAAGCTCAGTGCTGTTAATTATGTATGAAAAAGCCTCTGCTGCAGCACTTTTTCACAGGGATAAAAAAAAAAGAACCTTTGTCTGTTTTTCAGTACATTTCATAATTTCCAGGCCAGAGACCTTATAGAATCAGATTAATGAAAACACTGCTAATAGACCCTCTCTGCTATAATAAAGTTCAGTTATTAGTTTTTTTATGGGACTTTTTTCATCAATATACATGTATAATGTATATTGTAATGAACTGTATCCGTCTTTGAAAAATTAATTAGTTTACTTTTCTGAGCAAATATCCTTGAGTGTGAGAAGTGTGTTTGACATAGTGTGCATATGAATAATTATCTTTCATCTGTTGCAGTGAAAACATGTGGGTCAAATCTTCAGGGTCCTTCTGGAACCTTTACCTCCCCTAACTTTCCCATCCAGTACGAGAGCAACTCTCAGTGTGTGTGGATCATCACTGCAAGCGATCCAAACAAGGTAATCTAGTAGAATCTAGAACCTAGAGTCTACTTGGCATAAAAGCTCAGAGAAGAAGAAACAAACGCACAAAGAATAAGTGTAAGATTCAATACAAGCTATGATTGAAATTTTATAGATAATGCTGTTCTCACTAGCCTGATTTCCTAAGGGATGACATTTCACAATCCGGGAGTCGAGACAGCGAAAGCACGATGAATTTAGTCTCATAGAGGGAGCCTGGGTGATGAAAAGACATCTCTGCTCCCAGCATGTTGGGACGTACAAAAAATATCAATTTGCAAATTAAATTTATATTTCTTTGAGCCGCCAGACTTTGTTTTTGTGGTGTGTCTATATACAGTATTGTGCCTTTACAGCGTTAAAGGGACATTCTGCAGTTTGTGTGTGGAATCACCTTTGTGGTTGAAACCAGCCTTAAAAAATACATTGTTTTGGTTTGAAACTCAGAAAGTACATGTCCAGAGTTCTTCTACCATGGTTACTGACTAGTTTATTTATGCTGGTTGAACCCTCACCTTTTCACATTTTAAGTCCCTTTAATAATTGTCCCGGTTTTCCCTTTCTGGATACCTATTAATGTACGCATATATTCACCTATCTAGGATGGGCAAAATGGGTATGTTAGGAAGGTCCTAGGAAGGTCAAGTCACGTCAAGTTTATCTCCATAGTCCTTGATCACATAACAGTGTCAAAGGGCTGCACAGGGCCACATTTTACATAGAAACAAACAACACCCCCTGAACCCTTTCCTCCCATCAGGGAAGGAAAAATCTCCCTTGCAAAACCTTGGCAAGGGACCACAAAATGAGTCTCCCCACCCTTCCAGGACGGCTTGGATGCAATAAGACAACAAATAGAAGCTATAATAAATGAAACCCTACATAAAGATGTTGTCTCTCATTAATGTCCATGGGTCTGTCGTGCCTGTTTGCAATCCTCTATGAATATACTCTAGACAATTTGTTGTTTGCAAATAGCTATTAAGTGTGATGGGCGTTTCACCAAAAGTATAGAGGTCAAAGCTGTGTTGCCAATGATCAGTGCAAAACACTCTCCCAGCTAACATCTGGTTGGCTCACTGGCTGTATTCCATCCAGTTAGTCATATTTAATTGTAATCCTGCAAATAAACAATAAACAGCCAAAACTGGTTTAGAAGTCGCAAGGACGGACGAGTGCTATAGCTCAATGCTGCTATATCCTCTCTTAGACAAACATGCCGTTGACTTGGCACCAGATCCTTGTCCATTAGTGTTATTACAGTAATTATCCTTAAGCGTGCGTTACAATGGGCTTGTTATACATGTGTATTCGGTGGGCATCACCCCCTCCCCATGGGCCAATGTGGAGAGCTAAAGGCTGGAAAGCAAGTGGCCATCGCGCATCGTTTTCCAGCATGGACATCATTACTCACTTCGGCGTCCTCTGGTCATCACAAGCCCTGGACTGTAGAACTTTGTTGTATGGCAAGAGTAGCCTCAGTTTTGCCAAATTAAAAAAACTTTCAGCTGCTGCCGATGTAATCGCCAAATCTATCATCTGTTGTGATGGTATGTTGCTTTTGTGAATAAAAATAATAGCCCAGTGACAGCTGACAGATGCATACAAAATGTATATAGACAGGCCATTATGTTTGGCCAACAGTGACTCCGACATTGCATCTGACTAGGATCACTTCACTGTTCGATTTGTGCTCCAAAGCAAATGTGGAGTCATGCCAAGGCCAATTTGTATATTTGTTTTGAAGATTATTTGTTGTGCCACTTGGACGCGGGGTGAATACGGGTCGAATACAGAGCATGCTTTGTGCTCTGAGTTGTATTGTGGTTTGTGTGTGGTTTCTATTTTCTTTGTATTCCACTCATGATGCTTTAGATTTAGGGATGCCTCCTGCATAATCCATGAATGAAAAGTTTAGGAATGTATGTAAATGCAGGGTGGTGCACCAGGTGGGGTTTGTTTTCCTGGGCTCACTGTTTGAAATGTGTAAAAGGTGATGAGTATTCTGTTGACATTTGCTTGCCTAGCTCTCTGCAGCCAAAACCACTTGCTCTAAAAGCAGCTTATTAAATCAGCTGTTTGTATGTTATGTTTGTGATATAATCTGAATGGCTGATTAAATAGTACAACTTGAGGATGATTTGGAATTACTGCCCAAATGACTGAGGAGGTTTTACTGATATAATTAAATGTGATATGTTATTTAGTGGGTTTGTGGATTCAGCGCTCAAAACATAGGATTTTCTAAATAATAAAATGTAAATGATAGGCTTATTGTCATGTATAATTATATACAAATTTGTTAAATAAATAAATGTGAACCCTCCTTTACATTGCAGTGACAGACTCACTATTGCTGTACATTTGACATTGACAGGTGCTACTTGAAGCGACTATTCATTTGCTGTAAATAAAACCATTGTGAATGTGGCCCTTATTTGACTACAGGTGATCCAGATTAACTTTGAGGAGTTTGACTTGGAGATTGGCTATGACTCACTGACCATTGGAGATGGAGGGGAAGTAGGGGATTCTAGAACCATAATACAAGTGTAAGTATTCTTATACTGCAGTGGACAATACGTGAATCAACCACATACTGTACAGTCACTTAACAGCGCTGTGGCAATTCAACTGTATGACCATTTTGGAAGATGTAGTTTGTGGTGCTGTTGAACTGTATTGAATTAAACAGGCTTTTGTGTTATTTAGCCTAGCCTCACTGAAATGCGGTGGCCAAAATAATAGAATCACTTGGCAGTATAACGCAATACAATTCAACTGCGCCACAAACTACCGCGTCCAAAATGATCATGCAGTTGAATTGCCACCTCTCTTAAAGGGTTTCAACATAAACTGAACATTATATGGAGGGAGATTTATTGCAGGACTGTTATATTAGACTGCATTCGTTTTGCTAGGTGTACCTAATGAAGTGGCTGGTGAGTGCATGTAATTTTATATCACAGTAACAGTATATATATTTTTTAATATATATATATATATATATTTTTTTTGTAGTAGTAGTATTTGGAATTTCTATTTAGAAAATGGTTTGCATATAAGATCAACATCTGGTAATTGGCTATTCCAGTGAATTATTTACTATTAAATATACACGCCCATGAGACTGAACAAATCACTTAAAACAGTTGTAGCCACGGAATCGTTATAAGTGGTATAGCAATATCTCTACTGGTAGACAAATTTAAATCATCACACGGTATCCCTAGGTATCATTTGTTTTGTATATTCAGGGTTTGCCAAAACTCTGTTCTGGTTTGCAAGCAGTCAGGTTGGTTTTTGACAGTTTAGTTTGAATGGAATTGTTGGCAGGTAATATTTTGTCTTGGAAGGAGAAGAGTTGTTTAAAAGGTGGATGTTGACACCTCTGTGTCCCTGTTGCCTTCTCCGCAGGCTGACGGGGAGTTTTGTCCCCGACTTGATTGTCAGCATGTCCCATCAGATGTGGCTTCACCTTCAGTCTGATGAGAGCGTTGGCTCCATTGGCTTTAAGATCAACTATAAAGGTAGGCAGGCAGGTCGTTACTGTGTGTTACTGTCATTATTTGTAAAGCTGTGAGTCCATGCTACCATCTACCATTTGTCTTTACGACTCTCTTTTTACCATATTTCTAAGAGTTTTTTTTAATAATTTATCCTTTTGCGTCATTATATTTAAATGACATGTATTTTTCAATCTTCATAGCGTCTATTTGTATGCTGTTTTGTTGTGCTTTTAACAAACACTTGTGAGAACTGTTACTTTCCCTCAATCTTCCCCTTTTTATTTTCGCTCCCTTCCCAATCTCCTCCCTCCCCACTGACAGAAATTGACAAAGAGAGCTGCGGTGACCCTGGTACACCCCTGTATGGCTACCAGGAGGGCAGTGGCTTTATAAATGGAGATGTTCTGCGCTTTGAATGCCAGTTTGGATTCGAGCTGATCGGAGAGCGGATGATAACGTGCCAGAACAACAATCAGTGGTCTGCTAATATCCCTATTTGCATATGTGAGTGGAACCCACTGCTTTGTCCTCGCCAGCAAAGCAATTACTTACATGTTTGGAAGGTTCACCAATGATAGATCAATTATTGGAGCTTAATTACATTGTTGTTTGGCATTCAGCCTATTGTATGCATGTAAAGCAAATTTTAAATAGGAAATTAAGAACATATAGGGTGGGCAATAATTATTGTTTGCAAGGTTATAACATATATGTATGTAGTTTATAGTATGGGGAAAAATGGAGGTCAGCATTGCAGAAGGACTTTTGAGGTAAGGTAGAGTTTAAGGTTGAACCAAAGTAAAATTCAACTTCTGTACCTGCTTAACTACTGTATACTTGCTTTAGTAATGGACTTGAACACATGGCAAAAGCAGCACATCTGCTCACTAACCTAATAATCCTAATGAAATCACCTTGAACTGAAAAACACTCAAAGCTGCTGTCATATCCCATATTTGGTCCAGTATTGTTACTTTTTCTAATAACTTCTATATCTGAAAATATCAGCATACTGATTTTTGCTCATATAGCCTGCCCACCCCATATAACATATGGTTGCCTCGCTTTAAGAGGTGGTATGTTTGATGTAACAGCGATCAAGGTAAAGTGGCACTAAAGAGGAAAAGCTTACATACAAGACAACATAATTGTTCCCTGTCATTTTTACCTGGAAAATATCTAACCCGAATCCATAGCAAAACGCTATAGTCTTTTCTGTACCTTACAGTTTCCCTGAGGAGTGTGTTTCGATGCGACCACATTTCTATATCCCTGCATTTGTTGCATACCAACTGTGCCATTCCCTCTCATATTTCTCATAGTACTCCAAACCCATGGGGATGGTGTTGTCTCCTGATTGCTGTGCTACTTCTGCCGTTCTGATCCTGTACTTTGCTGTTGCGCGAGAGAGGAAAAGTTGCTGTAAAATAAAGAAAAGGAAACACAAAAAACACCCAAACAAAATCCTTGATTAAATCAATTTACATTTGAATCTCTCACAGTCCCGTGTTTCTCCAACTTCACGGCACCCATGGGGACAGTGTTGTCACCAGACTACCCAGAAGGCTATGGGAACAATCTCAACTGCGTTTGGCTAATCATCTCTGAACCCGGATCCCGGATTCACCTGGCCTTTAATGACTTTGACCTGGAGCCTCCCTATGACTTCCTCACGATCAAAGATGGCGACCAGTCGGGGGCCACAGTACTAGGGCGTTTCTCAGGGGCAGAGGTTCCTTCCCACTTGACCTCCAATAGCAACGTGTTGCAGTTGGAGTTCCAGGCAGATCATTCCATGTCTGGGCGAGGGTTCAACATCACCTACAGCAGTAAGTGATGAATAATTGAATTGAACTGAATAATAGTATGTTCCTCTTGATGATGCCTATAACACACCTGAGAATCCTGGTTGTAAAAATGTCTACAGAAATATTTATTGGTGCATTCCTTGGCAGCGACTCACTATATTGAAATTATATCACTGTACTGTACCTCCTGTGAATCTCTCTACAGGCATGCCAGTAGTTAAACCAGCATATACACACAGAATAACTTACAGTACACAGTAGTTCCCTTTTGCCATGTTTAAAACCCCTACGGACAACCTGATGATTTAGTGTCATATGATGTAGTGACATAGTTGAAAATAAATCATATTGGTTAGGAAAACATAACTAAATGTCGTTACCAAAGCTATTGTAGCATAGCTGATCGATGAAAGCAAATGTGAACTGAATGGTTTTCGTTTTGCTGAACGCCATAAAACATCAGTATTTGTTGTTTTTAGGGGTGCGCCGACCTGGATAAGCAGTAATGTGTTTGTGAAACGTGGAATTAATAGTGTCCTCCTTCACTACGTACCACATATTAATAACAATTTAATGATGTTGTCTGTAGCGGCTTTGGCGCTTTTGTAATGACAGCGGCCTTTGTCATCCTCAGGCGTACAGTAACCGTCGTACATCTCGGCCCCCTTTTCTGTCCCTCCAGCAGCTACATCCATTCTGCCTTATCTCCCTGCACCCTCAAACGCCCCTTTTCTTATGCACAGAAGGGACCGAGATCTTGTCCTCTTTCTTCTCATTACAAGCGTTCGGGCACAACGAGTGCCCTGACCCCGGCGTGCCGTTGAATGCCAGGCGCTTCGGGGACAGCTTCCAGCTGGGGAGCTCCATCTCGGTGGTATGCGAGGAGGGCTTCATTAAGACGCAAGGGGCCGACACCATCACGTGTCAGCTAGAAGAGAGCAAGGTGATGTGGAGCGGACCCATACCCAAGTGTGAAGGTACTTCGCCGGAAAGATAATAAATTGTGTTATGCTATGTTATGGCTGATGAATAAAAGAACTGTTGTGTTAGGGGAGGGAGGGGGGAGGCTATGATAAATGAGATGGGAGAAGCAGGAACGCAGACTAACACCCGCCAGTATGGGGGATGCAGTGTATAATCGCCATTGAATGGAAATAATGGAACCGCAATGCATTTGCAGAAATTGACTCATATGGTTCCTTTGTCATGACAAATTGTAGCCTTTGTCTCTATCTCAGATATTCATATTTGCTCAAGATAAACATAATATTTGAATAGCTTGTTTGGTAAATCACGATAAGCCAGCAGATATAGTCCCACAATTCCTCTCTTCCTCTCTTTCCTCTGCAGTGTCTCCCTTCCCCTTTCCTCTACTCCACCAATACTCCCCACATCTACCCACACAACTGAATCTTCTATGTTTTCTCCGTCCTAACACGCCATTTCCCAACCACCCACCGTGGATCTACACTTTCATATTCTTATGTTCCATTCCTAACTGTCTTTCCCCTCCAACCTGTTGTCTTTTCTCTCTCCCTCGAATGTTCTCTTCTTTTACCTTTCTCCTCTATGCCCTCTTTACATTATGTCATCACCTTCTGGGTTTTTTCTCTTCCCTGTCCCTGCAGCTCCGTGCGGGGGACACTACTCAGGGCCCTCTGGGGTCCTTCTGTCCCCCGGGTGGCCGGGCTACTACAAAGACTCCCTGAGTTGTGAGTGGGTCATCGAGGCTGAGCCAGGACGTTCTGTCAAGATCAGCTTTGACAGGTCTGCATGACACCCCTGTAGCTCAGGCCCACGGACAGGAGGATGCACCCATGATTAAACTGGAGACCGCGGTGGCACACGATCACGCGCGCTGTCACTCACAGACGACCTTCCCCCCACCCACCCACCCTCCCTCACACACACACACACATATACTGTATGAACACAAACATCTGGTCTATTGCTGCACACCTATGCTGAACGACTATGCTCAATTGGAGATTGAAGATACAGATCTTACCCATGTTGTACTGTGTATCCATTTAGATGAGTTATTTTGTTTTATTCTTATTATTTAAAAGTTAAATAAAAGCCAAAAAAATCCATATCATTGTTATTTTTGCTGCTCTGAGTCTTCTTGTGCTCATCCTCGGTAGCTTTTGTTGGACCAGTAATCATTTAATTTGTTGACATTTTTTCCAATCAGTTATTTACATTAACATGTCTGTTTGGTCTCCACATTATTGATAGAGGCATTTAATGTAATCTTGGTCTCTAATTTGAAAATATAGTCCTGGACGAGGACAGATCAATGCCTTGTCAGAACAGATTGATCACATCTTTTTAAAATGTAATTAGAACAAATGCTGCAGTGACAATTTGTCTTTGTTATATAAATTAAAATGGTTGCACTCTGAATAGGGTGTTTAATCTTTCAAATTACAGATATTGAATGTAAACACAAATAACTATGTCTGATCTATAACCTCTCATCTCTTTGTTCTCTGTCGTCACCATACCAATTATTTTTTGTCAGGTTTCAGACTGAGCTGAGCTATGACTTTCTGGAAGTGCACGATGGCTCCAACCTGCTCTCCCCGCTGATTGGTTCATTCAATGGCACCCAGGTGCCTCAGTTCCTGTTTAGCAGCAGCAACTTCTTGTATCTGCTCTTCACCACTGACAACAGCCGCTCCAATAGCGGCTTCAAGATTTTTTATGAAAGTAAGAACAACAGCTGCTGAGTTATTTAATCATTACTGTGTGTAAAAGTGTAAAGAAAACACGTTGGTCAAGTGCTGCTTCTGGTGTTAATACAGGTTACACAATACAAATCAGTCCACATAATAGCAGTGGTAAAACAACCCTACTTTTAGTTAGACCCATTGTATAGGAATTTATGGGATAGTTTTCAGGCAAAAGAAAAGACACAGCCTTGGACAAGATCACTCTTAAATCTTAATTACTGTTGACTATTGACTATACTTTATTCCAAAAATGGGATTAATTTGGTTTAGAAAACAGCGGAATTTAGCAAAAATATGAATTTAAAAGACTGATTCAGTACTTTTCAAAGAAAAAGTAAACATTTAAAATAGAAAAGGGCTTAAAACAAAATAGTTGAATTACATCATGAGATCTTTGCCTTGCAACCTAAACCATGACTCTAATTTGACAATATGCCTGATATCTTCACTGACCTCTTAGGACCTCATAGGATCAGGACCTAGTCTGTTCTTGGATAATTCATTAGTAGGTAGGGATCCTACTAAGACTGCCAGGAAAGATCTTGGCAATGTGGAAGAAAATGAGTTGCCAGTATCCAGTCCTTTAAGTACTGTCTGTATTAGTGTCCCCTTTCGTTAAGGTTAATGTCTTTCTATGTTTTTATTATTTTATTATTGTGCAAGACAAAAAGTCTCTGGTCTAACAAAGATAAATGATTCTGCTAATAATGATTATTTTTTACTTTTTTGTATAGAGATCAATAACTCCTACATATGGGATTCATAAGCCACATGTTCTTGTTAGATTTGTAATATTGACTAAAAGCAGAACACTTTCTTGTTTTAATATGATATTTAATTTTTCATCTCCTTTGTTGATGAGGCCATTGAAAAGAAATAACAGTACGATCATATTAGTTCCTTCTATACTGTACCAATTTAAAATGTATTACCTAGTTGCTTAAATGTTTTGGGGGCTTCCCATTATAGCTGATGACGTTTTTGTATTTAGACTGGGCAATGCTCTACCCAGTATACTGTAAATACAAAAATCTCATAATTTATGTACTAAATATTTATATCTAATATGAGTTATATTTAATATAACTGATGGTCCTTATGTGTTTAATAAATGTTAATGTAGTTCTGCCAGAGAGCAGTTTTTAGCTTAAGCATTTTACTAGTGGTGTAATTTCTTAAAGGTTTTTCCTATAATCCTGCTAATCATTATAAAGCAAGCTATGTTTATTTTATTTTTTTTTGGCAAATTTCAAACAAGCTTTTGAATTGCTTATCTACTAAGCCTTCACTACAAACATCCAGGTAAATCCTGGTCATACAGTAGGCTGGCGACTATTTGCTGACATGTCCAAAGCCTTTGGCAGGGTCAACTGTGGAAAACTGCTGCAAGTCTTGGCAGAAACTGAATTACAGACAGAATTAGCCAGAGTGATTGCTACCCGTTTGTATAGTAGTTCGGATACTGCCTTCTGAATTATGTAGTATTTGGATCAATTCAGAAACGGGATCCATGCCATAAAGACTCTAGCCCTTTTAAATGCTGATCAATCACAATTGAATGTATACTGTATTTTAAATGGCCAAGGGGTCCAGAATGCATCTTTAGAACAAAATAAACGTCTCTCCCCTTGACTGATAAGGGGCTGGCGGAACGGGTGGGTAGCAAGACAGAAAGAGTGAAGAACGGATGATAGATGGACAGATAGACAAAAACGTATGTTCATTAGCTGCAACTGCTTGGACTTTGCCAGCTTTCACAAAGCACCCTGTCAACTGTTTATACATCTGTCAGTCCATGCCTCGAAGCTGCCTTCAATTCAGTGTGTCACTGGAAAATTTCCAACACGCAGTCCTTGAAAGCCTAGGGAACAATGGCCACATGTTCCAGCATCACTGCAGAGCTGGAGATGGAACAGGAAGCACCACAGCTAGTTTAAGGAAAAAAAGAAAGCGAGTATTGCTAAAAGGTGGCTGAGCATTGGGTGGATGGACACAGGTTGCGAAAGGTTGGGGAGTGCATCTGTGCAGTCTTACAGAGGTCAATACCACAGTTCCTGGTCCCTGTAAAAATAAATAAAACCACAAAGCATCTGCTTTGTGACCCTCCAGCAGTTGTTGATTAGTTTGAATTCAAGAAAGGAAGGTAGTGGGAGGATAGAACAATGTTTCCGCTGGTACTGAAAGACAGGACTGGCTGTTGAGAAAGTATTTTCACTGCAGTCCAGCTGCTTCTATGAAAAGTGTGGTGTTATTGAATGTCTTCACGTCTTTGTCTTACACATTCCTGTGTCTTTTGTGCATTTCACAATGCATTTCACAACATCTGAAACTTTTTTTGAAATAGTTTTCAATTATTAAAGTAAAAAGTTAAAGTCAAACAAACTCTTACTTTGGGAAAATGCAACTTTCCTTCTTTCCAACTTTCCTTTCCTTGTTGGACTATATTCATATTTAAAATATTTCAGGCTTCCCTTTTATATGCATTTTAAAACATTGTGATAAACATATAGAGATATATAGTCTGAATCGGTGTGATGCTACTCTCCTCAGTTGTCACACTGGACACCTACTCCTGCATGGATCCTGGCATCCCAGTGAATGGAGTCCGGTTAGGCCGAGAGCTTTCCATCGGCTCCACAGTGTCTTTCCAGTGTGATCCTGGCTACCGTTTGAGCCACGACGAGCCTCTGATCTGTGAGAAGAACCACTTCTGGAGCCACCCCCTGCCCACTTGTGATGGTATGTCCACTATATACTACAGTATATACACTACAACAGTATAGGTAGGAATTCACAGTGAGGTTTGATGGAAAACATAATAGACAATATATAACAAATCCTCTTCACATGTACTGTATGTATTTTACAATACATTAAATTTAATGCACTAGAACATTTGTGATAATTAAACTCTATGTTAATGTTAATGTTAGTCAAAATAATTCACTAACTAAAAAATAAAGGTATTGTAGAAAAAATACTAATAGTATGTTTAATACTTTGATGCAAACCTATTCTAGGTCTGAATATAAATAGAAACCCCAATGCTTTTTATCCAACAAATAGACCCTATCTAGATCAGAGTCATGTCAGACAGAAGAGACAGAGGTGATTTATGTCCCTGGTAAGAGTAATTTGACTTTGTCTTGGTCTGTGTTTGTTTATCCTGTGTCGATGTAGATGACAGAAGCTGTATTTAGCAAAACAGTGTCCTCAAGTCACACACTACTCAATAGCATCAATATTACAGTCAGCCATGTGGCAGCTGCTGGGACGTGTGTGATTCAGCGTCGTGAGATATGGTTTTATCCTAATGTAAATCTTGGAACATAGAGTGCCTAGGTGTATGGGGGGGGGGGGGGGGGGGGGGGGGGGGGGGGGGGGGGGGGGGGGGGGGGGGGGGGGGGGGGGGGGGGGGGG
>JAOEHI010000008.1:2555986-2571267 GCA_025447815.1 Percopsis transmontana | reverse complement strand
TTAATTTATTTTCCATTGATGATTGAATTCCTTACATGCTTTCTGCTTCCCAGGCTTTTAAGCACAACGTAAGCTCTTGATAATGTGAGACAGTAAGGCAATTCTAGTCATGTTGCAAGGCGGTTTGAGTAATTCACTCCATGATACACCAGGGAGACATTGCTAGGTCATTATCGCTGATTGACCCTCTGTTAAATTCCCATTTTTATGTACCCTGCGTTCCTTCTCCTCAACATGACACTGATTTCTTGTCTCAGAGCCCACCAGAACCACGTGTGACAACCCAGGGATTCCCGAGCACGGTTTCATGAATTACACCACAGGCTTTAAGGTAAACTAAGCTGCCTCTGTATGCTAAATGTGTTGTAAAGTATACACGCGAAGACACCTGTATGATACAGTCTTACATCCTGCTCAACGCAGTGCTAAAGCAGGTCTATTTCCATCGTCCTAGCTATCTGACCAACTGCTGAAGGTATAGAGACCACTGTTTGTATCCACTGTTCATGTCTATTCGTCTTAATGCAATACATACCGGCTTTTCATCCCCCAGGGCTGTTCTGGTAAACTACTCTGTGAGTGCACACATAGAAGTACACAAATTAGCACTTCGCTTCCCCTACAGTGTTTCTTTCCTAATGATCAGGCACAATTCCATCATTAAGACTCACTTGCAGCCTGCGTGTTATTACTCATCAGCGCAGTTTAGCGGCGGAAAGCCAGGATCAGTGCAGGAGTAAAAGGAATAATGGAGAGCTATGAGAGTAGAGAAATAGGATTGGTTCAGGTATAGTGACCTAACTGTCAGTGAAGCATAGGCTCTGTGTTAAAGCCTGCTATGGAGCCGTTAGGTAGGTGGAATGATTGTGCATACCTTTTAATGACGATGCCAGGGTGCGGGGATGAAGCGGCGAAAAAAGAAGAGCTTTATGTTTAATCCGCGCAGGACACAGGAGACATCCAGCTGACATCCCCTCTTCCCCTTTATTTCCTGTCCTACTTTTCTTCTCTCTCTCTCTCTCTCTCTCTCTCTCTCTTTCTCTCTCTCTCTCTTTGTGTAAATGTATCCACAACATCCTAATAACATTATTAAAAATGTAGACAACCAAACACCATTGGAAAAAATGCTAGAAAATTAACATGAAATGTCTAAATCTTCTGGCTCACTGAGAACCACTAAACTGAACTGTATAGTATGACTGAGTATTGTCGTAGTATTGTCCTTGTGTGTTACATCCACTGACGACTGATTTACAACCCCCCTTGAGCTGTTTGGGTTCGGTTTGATTTCTGTCCTCTTGCTTTAATATAGCTTTTTGTCAGTTGGTGTCAGCGCGGCGTCTGATCTGAAAGTCCTCAAATTGCCTCAAATGAAAAGAGAAGTGGAATATTTAGGGTTGCTGGTTGGAAATGGCGATAGTCATTCCTCGTGCAACTGTCGAGCGGTTTTGACAGCGATCGATGTGACACCCCCTACCCCTAACAGTGTTGAAATAGAGGCTGAACGGGATAAATCGACTTTTTCAGAAAACAGAATATCGGATAATCCACTGCTGCTGACATTAATAGCACACCATGCTGGGCCTCGAACAAAGCTTTGTAGATGCGCTCATCTCCCGCAAATCATTCTCTACTGTCTCAAACACAAACTCACTTTCTGAAGCCTGTACTGAACATACAGTATGTATTACAAATGCTCTTGCCATCACGAGCTCTGCCTCTAGAGTCCACATACTATAAATACTCCATTAAAAACTCTTTAGCAGGCAGGATTTATTATCCTCAGACTTGGTGCTGGTGACCTATTGACATTTCCATCAGTGTATTGACCCTCAGTGTGTGTGTGTGTGTGTGTGTGTGTGTGTGTGTGTGTGTGTGTGTGTGTGTGTGTACTGTCTCTGCATGGCCAGGTGGGTAGCAGAGTGGAGTTTCATTGCCAACAAGGACACCTGCTGCAGGGCTCCACAACCCGCCTGTGTGTGCCAGAACTCACCTGGACCGGAACACAGCCCACCTGCATCCGTGAGTCCTCAACTGTCGGTCTGTCAGTCAGTTAGGGCTCCTATACGGCCTTCTTTTTAGTTCTTTAGTCTATTCTTTAACTGTCTTTCTTTCTGCCACACAATGTGTAGATTGTTCCCCCCTCTCTCTCTCTCTCTCTCTCTCTCTCTCTCTCTCTCTCTATTCATCTTTGCGATCACCCCTGGCCTCCCAGTAGATTGCTTCTCTTGCCTCAATCAACCAGCCATCTCACACAGCAAGGTGTTTACAATGATTATTATCATCCGCTCGTCAGCCTGCACGGTCAACCAGCCAGCCGTGAGGTCCCCCCTCCCTCCCTCACCCCTGCAATGTGACTCACCCGCTTTGTGGGTTGTGGCCTACTTAACCTCCCGGGGACTCACTTTTACCCAAGTCTTACTGTGGAGATAATGACACTCAGCTGTGCTCTCCCTAAATCAGGGAATATTCTAGAGCGAGGGTCGATGGTCGGTGGGTCAGTTAACTGTCATTTCAGCCATTTGACGCCAAATATCTTGGGTTTTTTATTTTCTTTACCAACACCTCCTTATACCGTTCAAACCCCTGAGCTGTGTGATGGCAGGGGAATGTAAATTGTATTTTGTAATCTTGATTTCATAACCAGCCCAAGGTGCGATACCCAGCTGAATATCTCAGAGGGGAGTTATGCTGAGAAAGCAAAATCCTTGTAATACATAGCCTTCACAGCCCGCCTGATCTCTTTACTGCACTGCAGAGTTCGTGGGAGTGTGGGAGTGTGTGTGTGTGTGTGTGTGTGTGTGTGTGTGTGTGTGTGTGTGTGTGTGCGTGTGCGTGTACACACAATGACTGAAATTGTAGAGGGGTAGCGGTGTCCTGTCAGAATTTTTGCATTTTCACGTCATCTATGTGCTGCGTGTTTTCTGCACATGTGCTTGAGTACATGCGCCAACAGGCTACATGAGTGTGCTTAAATAAGAGTTCTTCTGTATAAGTCTGTGGCAGGCGAGGGTCAAATATGATTAAAGATCCGCTCAAATACCTTTCAGTAAGATTGAAGGGTCTTCCCTTTCACTTAAAGGGATTCAAAAGTGCCAAACACCGCTATCTAGCACTGCTGACAAAAGCTTAGCTGACTTTAAAGGGATTATAGATGCAATATTTCTAATAGATACAATGGACGCGAATAAGAGATCCGTATTAGATTGAAATTCCATTTACATTTCTAACCGTAAGTGCTGAGAAGCCACGTTTAAACTAAAATGAGGGCACAGAGTTGCTGGATTTTCCATTTCTCTAAATTAGATTCTAAATTTTACATGAGCAATGAAAGGGAAGACACGGCAATTTAGGCCCAGTCACATACCATTTGTAACCACCCAGAGCCCGGGTGTTACAGTGTCCAGACTAACAGTGGATTTGTGTTCCTGTCAGCTTGGCTAGTTTGGAATGTCACCACATGCGACACAGCCTGTTCTAAATATTACATAAATGTCACAAAACCATCCCGGTAACACAAACAAACCCTTTTTATACAGAGATCCCGCAATAATTTTGTATAGAAGTCCTGGCATTATGCTAGTTTACACTGAACTAAACCGCGTGTAACACAGCGTTGGCGGAGAAGGGTTAACGTATTTCATTAATGTATTGTTCAGTAACAGTAAACTGATTAGAAATGCAGTATGTCGTGTTGATAAGTTACCTCAGCATCGCATCGTTGATGAGAGACTGGCGCTAACCGGTGTGTGGCATAGTCCACGTGGTGTCTATGGCTTGTGGTGAAATGATGCGTTGAATAATGAAGGAACATGATCGTTTTATACAAGCCTATTTATGTGTATGGTTTACATTGTCTTGACTCCTCATAGCGGCCGCCAACAGCCTCATAGTACTCTATAGCGTCTGCGGGCGGCCACAATTGTTTTTTGCATTGTCAAGACACATCTGTTATAGTAGGCTCTAACCATTTATGAATTAATACCGTGCTTGTTGATACATGACTCTGGTGACACGCTTCATCGAAATGCCACACCCCTGTTCCGCCATGCCGGGATGGTCCCATTTACACAGACATCGTTCCTGCTCTGTGACTACCACCACTGAGGCAGAACAGAAATGGCTATCCTTTCTGCCTCCGTACCTTTTACACAGAACGGCGAGCCAGAATCAAGTTGCAGTCAATCCGGCCTTTTACGCTGTGTAAATAGGGCTAATGATTGCAGTCTTTCTAACGTAACTTGTAAAGATATTCACATGTTAAAGCTACAGTGCTAAACTTACAGTTAAGTAGTTTAGCTTGTGTCTTGGGCTAACCTTCCGTTCTGGCATAGCGATTGATCACAAGGCCCCTCCTCCATGGACTTGCCTCTGCCTGTCTCTATCAATCTGTCTGCTGCGTCTCTGTCGCGGAGACATGACGTTGAACTCCGACAGCACATTGTGAGGCCTCCGGCAATCTCAGGTGCAAAGCCCGGCGCATCACTCGATGAATAAGTAAACATGGCGCTGTAAACTGAGTCTGATGAGAGGGGTGTCAAAGGCGCGTCTTTTAATACGACAATTCATGCGGCCCGTGAGTTTTCGTCTGTATTCGTTGTTTTACGACTCGCACGCCGACTGTGGACACGTGCTGACAGTCCATCATCTTTAAATGGGATGCTTGTACTCTGTCAGCGGGAGCAGTCTCTGCCTGTTATTTTATTTTCACGCCAGACACCGCGTGTCTAGGCCCTGCATTAACATACAATGCATCCCTTCTGTCACCAAATGTAAACCCGTCGCACACGAGATGCCCCCGTGAATGATTTATCAACTCGAATAAAAAGCTCGAGGCGCCATACACGGGTAGCAAACATTGGTTCATTTGCTTTGTCTGTCAGTTCGTATATGTTTGCAGTGAAGCTTTATAGCCAGATGTAGAGCTCAGGGCGTTTTTGCTAAAGGATATTTTTAGAAATGCTGTATTGCATAGAGCAAAGCATTAGAGGCAAGATATTGAATTGAGACGACATGCAGCTGTTATGGAGGTGCGGGGTTCGCCCCTGTATCATTGTGTTTTCATTCCCTGAGTCGTCAGGAGATTAATGCTACAGAACATCTACCTGAGGTGGTCGGCCATTTCAGAGGGCAGTTGAATTACTGTACGTACAGGCCCAAACAATAACCCCTCCACCCCTCTTGTCTGTCTCCAGAGTCACCCCCGCTTCGAAGTTTATTTTGCTCCTCTAATGTTTTTAAGCCTCTAATGTCATTAAGACGCCATGAAGAGCCAATTTAGTGTCATAACTCACTAGCAGCTGCCTCTCCATAGACTGTCGGCTTCCTATTCACTGGATCACAAGTTGAATATTTACTATTTAATATCTGTATTAAATAAATTGGATTTAACCCACCATTGGGTTTCATGGTTTCTCAAAAACATACCTCTAATGTTTTTACCAGTGAGGTAGATACATCAGAAGCAGAAGTAAGTTATAAAGTGCAGCCCCCACATATGAACAAGAAACACATTACTGAGTACATCTACTGCTGTTATAAATCAATGAGGAAGGCTTTCATGGAATGCTGCCAGGAAATGATCAGGCATTTTAGGGGCGTGCCCTTTCAAGTTAGACAATGTTGATTGCTTGTTAAAGCGCCACCATGAGGCCGGATCTGCATAGCATGAATTCATGCTTGACTTGACTTGTCAACATAAAGTGCGTGTCCTCACGTGCGCCTCCCACTCCCGTCTCCCCTTCCTCCAGCCCACTCCTGCAAGCAGCCAAGGAGCCCGGCCAACGCCGACGTAGTGGGCCTGGACCTGCCCTCCTATGGCTACACCCTGGTCTACGTCTGCCAGCCCGGATTCTTCCTCTCTGGAGGCTCCGAGCACCGCGTCTGCCGCTCCGACAGCAGCTGGACCGGCAAGGTGCCCGTCTGCAGAGGTAGGTGGTCCAGACAGGGGGTAGTGGGGGGGGGGAGATAAAGTGGAATAAAGAAGTGCAGATTATGCAGGGATGTCAGTCTAATCCATTTGAGTCCATACTGTAGTTTTCCAACAATAAACATTGTTGCTACAGTAAGTATTCCTAAAGAGATTGCTGCTGTACATCTTTATGTCTGTAGGAAGAGGGAAACGCCACACCAGTCATACCTCTGTACCTGCTGACGCTGCTCAACAGCAACGTCAAATTAAGACCCAGCAGTTTTTGTCAGTTTAAAAAAAAAAAAGTTGATATTTTCAATGCCTTTTATATCGCTGTAATCTATTTGTGGTGGGCCTGTCTCAATATGTTGAGTTTATAAAACGTGTATGGCTAGAGCAGCTCTGCTGGAGAGCTGTAAAACATCACAGTGAAGGGAGAGTCGTGCGCAGGCAGTATTTAGGAGCGGTGTTTGTTTGTTTTTTCTGTACCATCCTGAGGGTGCTCAGCCTTGCTGTGTATCAAATCAATGTCATTTTCGGTGACATACATATTTATGTCCTTATACAGCCGGCTCCAAATCGCATGAGAAAACTGTCAAGCCTATTTCAGGAACCCTGAGCCCCAAAATCAGTGGTAAGTGTTGTGTGTCCTCCCCATTTGCAGTAATATCGATCACAGATGTCCAGTGGCCTACCCTGTGTTAGCACTATCATCTGCTGTAGGCAATCATTTCTGGTAGAACTAAATGAAAGTAACACAAAATATTTTGAAACAGCTAGCGTAGCGAGACCTCTTCTGTACTTGTTAAATCTCCATTTATAGTATCTAGTTATGTACATACTCTTACTTAGTATTACCTAACTATTTACTTCCACACTTTGGGTTGAAATGTCACTGCTTTTATGGTGGAAAATGTATTTTAACATAAATTCTAAAATATAAACATAGATAAAGATGAATACTCTTACATCCACACTTGAATTGTCACTCCTTTTATGATGGAAACTGCAGTACAGGGGTTATTATAGTGTTTAAAAATAAATTATATATATATTTATATAAATATAAATAATAAAAAACCTAGATTAAGGTGATTACCCAAATTAATGATTATATATTCCCTACAAGACGCAGGGACACCAATGAAGCCAAACATCACTGACCAGAATCCGGAATGATTAATAACAGTTTCAAAAATTTAGTCATTAACGTTCTGTCAAGGTCACGGATAGTTTCCATATTTTTAAATAAAAATGTATTAAATTCTTAATTATTCACATCACCACCCGACACAAACAACCTAATAGTATGCACATTCAATTAAATATCATCAGTTTGATATGGTGCATAGCTAATAGACACTGTAGCACTGTAGCAGGCATTTTTCTATCTAAGATTTGTAAGTATAGTTTAGCATTTAGCAGACGATTTTTCATCATCAGCGAATTACAGTGAGTACAATTACATGTATTAAGGCACAGGTAGGGGTTAGTCAAGGATGCTTACAGGTAGGCTGAATCCACAACCTTTCGAGTGGAAGTAGACCACCCTAACCAGTGGACAAAATAATGATAATATATGTTTAGTATATAGTCTGCTATATATACTACAATATAGTGGGGGCAGGATAGTCTAATGGTCTAGGTGTTGGACTCCCAGCCAGAAGGTCGTGGGTTGGAGCCCCAGGGTTGGCCTACCTGTAAGCATCCTTGAGCAACATGCCTGATCCCTATCTGCTCCATTTAATAGCACCATGTAATTGTAAGTCGCTTTGGAAAAAAGCATCTACTAAATAACCTAATTGTAATAGTATAGTAGTTGTTATTAAGTCAATGACAAAAAGGCTATTTTCCATCAAACTTCATGGCACAACTAATTGGATTTTTTCCATTTCTATTCTACAGTTTCCGATGATGTCTTTGCCCCTGACTTTGTGTGGAAGGGATCTTATGATTACAAGGGTCAGAAACAGCCCTTGACCCTGACAATCACGAGCTTCAATGCCACCACAGGAAAAGTCAATGTAACTTTAACCGACAGTAGCATGGAGTTTCTGCTCTCTGGTGAGTCATCCTTAAATCGTTGCTTCTCCTCAGGGTCCCCCCTTTTTTCCTCCTCCCACTTTCCCTGATTGTCACTTTCACTTATTTTCTTGGTCCCTCATGTCAATCAGTCAATCAGAAAATGATCTCATGCATGAGAGAGGAAATTAACTATTGGCTGTATAGACGGATGTATCAGTGTGCGCTGGCTGCCTCTCCTCACCTCTTGCCGCTGTTCTTATCACTTCTGTCTTTTCTCTCTTTTCTCCGTTTGCCCTTTGCTTCCTTCTTTGCTCCCTCTCTTCTGGTCTTCTCCTGCCTTCATCTCCTCCTCCTCTCTTTCTCCCCTCGTAGGAGTGTACAAGAGCCAGGAGGCTCATCTGATGCTCCTGCTGTACCAGATGAGAGCGTTGGCCCACAGCTCCTTCAGTAGGATTACAGACGAGACCTGGGCAATGGACGGATTTGTGAGTAGACACATGGATGTGGAGCTGGTCAGAGAGCGAACTATGGCATGTAGTGGGAAAACTTTTTTTGCTGTTTCCCAAAACCATAGTTCGAACTATGGAGGTAACTACGTTGGTAACTGACATGGTACGAACCATCGTTAAATGCCGCAGGTGTTTCCCAAAACCATAGTTCCAACGTACGTTCACAAACACTGTTGTTAAGTTGTTTAGTTTGAACTATAGCTCTCGAGCAGTGGTTAGCAGCGTAGTTCCTGGTGATTACGTCATAGATGGCGGAAGATGCAGTTGAAGGAAGGTAGTCGTAATGTGAGTAAGCAGGGAACAAACAGGGCCGGCAACAGGGGGGGGGGGTTTAGGAGTGGGCATTGCCCACCCAAGATTAAGCTTTGCCCACCCTATCAAAAATAATAATCAAGTAGGCTTCATTTGCAGTTAGAATCCTATGTAAACAAAAAATCTACATTCGTTCAAGGCAGGTAAATTTGTATATTATATATAAATACAATATGAATAACCTAGATATAATAAATGTATACTTTAATATCAATCACAACTGGTATATTTAGGCATATGACAAAGTTTGTGAGTTTTTGCAAGCTTCCCGCTGTGAAAGTCAGACCAAACACATCTGGAAACATTGTAGTTTGAACTACGTTAGTTCAAACTAACATGGCTCAAACCACTGTGGTACCAACAAGGTACGACAGTTTTGGGGGAAACGTGGTACTTTTGGTTAGTTTAATGATGCATCGTACAAGTTCAATGCTAGATTCTGTCGTTGTATGGGAAACGCACCCCAGAACAACACATGTTTGACGGTGATTCTTAAACACGAAAATTGGACGACTGAACCACCATCAACCAATCAGACAGAACAGAATTTTTTGATGACAGGGCACTTAATTGCGGTGGGCACAAACCAACTGAATTACCCATCTGGACACTGATTAGATGGCAGTTCTCTACTGAACTGACACAATTCATTTTAAATTGAGAGTTTTCAGACTAATATGTAAAGTGAAGCTAATTGTAGAGGTGGAGCTTGCAAAAATCAGAAGCTAGCTGGTTCTGACCTTGATAAATAGGACTCTAAGCCAATACAGTTTTGCTTTCAGTTTAATTAAAGCAGCTTACTTTAATGTTATGTGTACACAGTGAATGTACACTGGTGTTACAAGGCTTTATAAAGTTAAAAAGCATCCCCACATACAGTATGCTTTTCTGAATATGAACAGACATACCTGACATTTGAGTCAGGAATTATACCACCATTATACCGGGGATTTTTCCTTTGCGATAAGTGTGTCAGCTTCGCAGCTACTCACAGTGTTTAAACTGGTAAAGGTTATTTCTCTCAATGATAAAAGTAGATATGTTTGCTGTCTCTTTACATACCAATGCCATTTGCTGTGGTAGACAAGATATTTCAGTTATCTCACATCACTCTGAAGAATCAGTTGTGTTTTGGTATCTGAGGTCAGATATATTCCTCTAATAGGTTTCAGCTGAGCCGGAGGGTGGAAGCTATGTTTTCCAAGGGTCCATACAGGGTAAAGACTTTGGACAATTTGGACTACAGAGGCTGGGTATGTGTTAACAATTAATATCATTCCTGACACCCAACATTAATTTTAAGCAGAATTTGTCAGTATGCAGGATCTGACATCGATGTTGCCAGTACAGATTATGGCTTAACAGCCATGAAAGGAATTAATGCCACATAAGGTTAAATCACACACAAGTGTTATTTTTTACGAACATGGCAGATATGACTAATTAAAGACACTAGTCTCCACTCATGGGCCTGCAGGTCAAATATTTGAAGGTTTAATTCAAAACTCTTCAACCAGGGTGAAGGTAACTGTGGTGAGGTCCCCCTGGCTGGAAGAAAACTTAGACACATTATTGGATATACAATAAATAAATGTCATCATCGTGTTTACATGCACTTGTAGCCCACTATTGTTCCATATGTCAATATTCTGAAAAATATTGGAATATGACTAAATATAAATGGATGAAAATAAGTAAATAGGATGTCCAACCCACTGGTCTACATCAAGGGGGTCATCACTTCCATTTAGCACCATCTTCATTCACCTGCTGTTATTGCTTTGCCTCATCATCATCATCATCTTCATCATCGTCAGTTAATCAACTATCATGGGACGACCAACATTGACAGCTCTGCCATTGCAGTATGTTGTACTTTGTCTTTGTTTCTTAAAGGGATGCTCCTCCATTTGTGTCCCGAATTAGCCTTTGTGGTTGAAACCAGCGTTACTAAAACCTTGTTTTGGGCTGAAACTCTTAAAGAGTGCTGAGTGGCCTGGCCCTCCTCTCTACTCCCCCCACCATAGTGCCCATAGGACCACACTGTTCTCTACCCCTCCCCCTTGGCCATGTGCACTTTCATGCACAGCTGCATTTGCACAATAAACGTGATAAAAGTGAAGTGGGAAAGGAACGTGGTGTTCTGGGGGTACTATGACACAATGGAGGAGTGTACCTTTACACAGTACATATAATGCTAATATTGTTCATAAAAGTCTAAATAAGGCTTTGTCTCCTGCCAGGCATGAGTGTGAGAGAGAACGTTACGCTGACTGATCTTGAAACCACTGGCTCCACCAACAGCAGTTCTGTAGCCGTCGCAATCCTTGTGCCTTTTTTTGCCCTCATCTTTGCAGGCCTGGGCTTCTATCTCTACAGACAGCGGTACGTATGAGTTTGTTTACATGCTGCTCTCTTGGTTGGGCCTGAGATGGTGTTTTCTAACTCTAACACGAGGGGGGGGGGGTTACAATTTATCAACCTTTTTTTTTAAAAGCACGTGTGTACATTTCCTTCAAATAAAACTACATTAAAAATAAAATGTATATATTTTTAATTCCCCCATTTTGAAAACCACTGTTTTCAAAATGTTCCTTTAAGAGCCAGTGGTTAATGAGCTATGCAGAATACATTAGATTTCTGTGACTATTTAAGTGTTTGTTTTGTTAAATAGATATAATTAAAAAGAGCATTACTTGTGAATACACAGTTTGGCCGCTAGCAGCGAGAGCTTGTACGGTTGAGTATATCTGTGCCTGTGAGAGGACCTAAGGTGTGATGCAATATCTGTGGACTTATTACTGTTTGACACAAACAGTGTTTCGTCATGCTTGGACTTAAAAAGTGTCTTTCCTTTGACTTATGAGTCGCACAGTAAAACCGCCTATGTAACTCCATGAGCAAACTTTATATTCAGAATGCTAATAATAGAATGTTAATTAAACAGGCATAGAGCTTCTTAGAGTTGAATGCTAATTTCATAATATAGTTCAGCCTCATTGTGTCACTGCTGTACTTTGATATAAGAACCGCGGTTCACGGTGTTCTCCAGTAGAGAGGATAATTGTGATGCTCTCAACTAATATGCCACCCCCTCTCCCCCTCCTCTCTCCAATTCCAGGAAAACGGATAAAGCGCAGTACACGGGCTGCTCCGTCCATGAGAACAACAATGGCCAGGCCACTTTTGAAAATCCCATGTACAACACAAACACGAAGGCTGCTGAGGGAAAGGTGGTCCGCTTTGACCCCAATCTTAACACGGTCTGTACTATGGTTTGACATGAAAAGTGCAATGGAGAAAGAGCTTAAGGTTAAACAAAGGGGGGGGGGGGTAAAATAAGGGGGGAGTTAGATAAAATATTAATTTATATATATATATATATATATATATATATATTCCCTTTTTTGATGATGCACAGAGAGAAACACAAAGCACACTTTCAGCAACAGTTATTGCAGTTGCATTTGAACCTAGAAGGCAACAGGTGGAGGCGGGATCTTCCCACGCCTTGGTGAAGAGCAGTGTTGTATCTTTACACTCTGTGAGTGTTGGCTTTATAAATCACAGAGCCTCCGGCGTATAGGTGGAGTATTTTATACTCTGTAGTGATGAATGGGTGGGAGGGGAGGGGTTTCTTCACAATGCCAAACCAAAATGCTTTGATTTTTTGTTTGTTTTTCCACGTGCAGCTTTTGTCCACTCGTCCTATTTTTGTATTTTCTTTGTTTTTCCCACACAGAGTATTTTTAAGATGAGGTGAAGATTTTTTTATTGTATTGAGCCTCTCAACTGTGAATTGATCAAAGTAGTCTGTGGTGTCCATTTTGCAAGCAGTGGGGTGTGTGAGCCGAGATTAGAGACAAGGTTGGGGGGGGGGGGGTATGCCGCTCTATGAATAGTGGCGACACTGTACTCTGTTCAAAGTCCTTTGGACTATTATACCTCTTAATTGGACGTTACCTCCCACTGACAAAATACTGAGGGTACATTACTGAGTTTTTTTTTTCTATTTTTGAGTGCTATGTGGAATGAAACAGCTTCTATTTTAAAGTGCAGGCTCTCTTGACTGCAGTAGAACAATTTCTTTATGTGTTTTTGCCAACATTTATTTGCAGTGCTATAGTAGACTAAAAAATATCTTCTCTAGCTTGACCTCTTCTCTGTGTGACACTAAAGGCATACATATGTGGGGTTCTGTAGGGCTACTGTCAATTTCTCATGTTGTACTATTTAGGTATTGGATTGAATTCAATTATAAGTTTAAAATAAATCAGAAACATATTCTCTGAATAACAAACACATTTAGAGTGAATAAATAGTCTGTGTGTGTGTGTCAAGCAACTCAGAGTGGCAAGTCCTTTGCTGGATATCTGAATGACATGAATAATGATATTATTGTGTAGTTTCCCTAAAAGTTACTTCTGATGCTTATAGGTAACATTAAATTGTTCCGCACAGAAAGTCAATTTTAGGCGCTTTTAGTTGCCTTACTAAATACAGAGAGATATTATCCTCCCATCATTTCCATGTTTTGTTTGAGTAACTGCCATATTATTTTGGGAAACCGTGCCTTAGAACAGCTCTCCTGCTCTGAGACACTTGGTGAACGCAGGTTCTTGGTCCTATGGAACTGATTAAATAAATAAAAAACAGCTTGATTTAATGTCTTACTGAAACTTTATCTTAAACCACATACATGTATAATATATATACAGACTTTGCACACAAAATGAGCCACCATCTACATACTATCATCTGGGTCCAAGTATGTCTTGATATGATAAGTAGTGAGTTCAACTGTCATCACATTTCGATATCATCGCAGTGCCTTGAAAACGATATGGGCATATGTTTTAAAGAGGACATGACATTTACTGTACAGCCGAATAGCGTATATGTACAGGTTACAATGGGTTAACTGATTTATGTCAGCCGTCATAATTTAATGGACGTTATTAAAAAAAAATAATAATAATAAGCTGCTCATACTTTCATACTTGTGCATGTTGGCCAAAAGTGATCCAGTATAGCAATTGCTGCTATAGTTCTTTGTACCACAATGTTTATTTGTGTCATTGCTGTTACATTTTGTACATTTATACAGTTTTGATACTTGATGGCATTCTCTTTGGCAAGATGTCTTGTGTGATCAATATGTAATTTTTGCAAGTGCACATTTATAATTGATGAGGATAAAATGCATCTGGCAGAAATGGTACATGGCAAATGACACATCACAATTTGAGGTAGATTACAATACTTTTAAGTGAACCACTGAACGGTCATCCTGTTCAAAAAGCAGTGTGTATATGTATATGTACATATTACAAAACTTTTGTAAAGAGATTTATTTTTATGCAAATAAAGCATTTGTAAGTTATTGAATATGTTGTGTAAATTTTCACTTGTAAATGTCATGTAAGATCAAAAATTGTTTTGTATTTTTTCTTTATCTGCAATGTATAAATAACTAATTTATATCTAAAATATAAACTCTAATTACCTTTTAAGTTGCTATTCATTTATTAATAAAGATGTTATGACTCTGTTTTTAATCAATTAGCTGAGCGTTAATTTAAACTGTTTGATGGACATGAAAGCTTGCATACACATGTTCGAAGGCAGTCTATCTGCAACTGTACCTGCCTTGATTTCCTATGTTGGAACTCATTACTTATTGGTGGAACACAGTAGGGGAATCTTCTCTGTCTCAGGCTGAGGAAAGAAACTGCTCCCTGCAATGATGTTACCCATAGGTTCCTACAGTTAAATACCAGTTTTGATTATCAATATTATACTTCTCTGGATATATGAAATGTAGTAAAATGTTTCACCAAAGTGAATAACCATTTTCATGTCAAAATGACATTTTTAAATGTTTTTGAGGAAACCAGTGCTTATTTTTGTATGTTTTTACTTCAAACAACATCTTGGTGTTGTTTGCAGTCACAGTGACATAAATATTGATGGGAAATAGAAAATTATAGAAAGGGGGAAATTATGAGACATTGTGTTAACGGAAGGAAAGGAAGCAAAAGGCAGCAATCAAATTAGTGAGTATTAGACAAAAAGAACATTGAAGCCATATCCTCTAAAATCAAATATCAGACTGTGTAATGGCTGAACCCAGAACCCTTTCAGAAAAACATACCACAAATAAATGAATGTTAAAATCAGAAATGCAGTGGTTTTATGATGCCTATATGCGCGCTTCAAAAAATATAAAAGCACTGATGCCTTTTTAATGCCATTTATTGTGTTTGACGTGCATTTTATTATTGAATTTTAAAATAGTTTCTTTATGAACTATTTGTCAAATAGTCATTTGACAAAAAAATTCCATTGAAATTCCATTTCTTCAGAAGGTAGCAATGTGAACGCCAGTGACAGGCCCAAAATTGAAACAGACCCAGAGTAAAAAAAGAAGTGCTACCACTGCCATGATCAGGTGGGGGGGGGGGGGGGGGGGGGGGGGGGGGGGGGGGGGGGGGGGGGGGGGGGGGGGGGGGGGGGGGGGGGGG
>JAOEHI010000008.1:2542079-2555886 GCA_025447815.1 Percopsis transmontana | reverse complement strand
CTGCACATTTGAAAAAATAGAATAATATATATATATATATATATATATATATTAAATATAAATAAAATTGTGTGTGTGCATATATACCTATATATCTATATATAATATTATTTGCCCGTGTGTTTGTCTGCGTAGCATTCCCTCAGTTTGATGGTCCTCAAACAAATCTTTTCATCTCTGCCTGAAGGGATGCTGGGATTACATTCAGTCCTGTTTGGACAGCACTGAAACAATCATTTCAGTATTAAATACAGTTTCCCTCTGTCCTCCACAGTGATTGTTATGTGGGCTCAGACTGGGTTTAAACGGCCTGCTTGAACCTGGCAGTTTTGTTTTTGTTGTTGTCGCCTATTCAAATGTGAATGAGAGCTTTTGAATAGGTGAACACGTTCTCAAACATCACATTTGAGTTGGCAAATGCTAGTCAGCATAAAGGGCACAGTGACTGTATACATTTGGTGTGAAGCAGTCAGTTCCTTATGTAAGCGGTTTCGTTTACTTCTAACATTTACTCTACTAGCTTCTTTGACATTGCTGTCTAAACAGAATGGAGATCTTACCTTACCTTTAACAGAGGCCTAGTCACTGCCACATAAGGGGGATGGGGGTCCGGATTTAGCCAAAGTGAATGATGGTAAAGAGGGGGTTGACAGAGAACATTTCCCACCTAAATTATTTGAATGATGTGGAGAATCACAGAGAACTAGTGACCTCCAGTGGTGGTTCACTGTATGAATCTTAATGCTGACACACCCAGCGGGATCACTGTGTGCAATAAAACACACGTCATACAGCAATAACGCACCACAGCACCTCAGATTTATATCTGAAAACACTCGTGTGTGTGTTTGTGCTGTAGGCTACATACAGAAATGATAGCGTAACCCACTGTCTCCATCACACAAACATGACATTTTGTTATGTTAACCTGTGGTTGGTTTGTCCTGTATGTGACGTCCTCTTTGGATCAAGGGTGTGAATATGCAGTGACGCATATAAATAGAATTGGCCATTGTCACCTTGAATGTTACACAATCACAGAAAAATATGCATGATGTAACCCTTATAAGCAAGACGAATGACACGAAATGGGTGTGTAATAGAACCACGGCTTTCAGCGATGTGGGGCTTTAAATATTGCTTTTCAAAAGGCATTTCTCTCTTCAGAGATGCATTTGAGACCTTACTTAAGACCTTAGACTTTAGGCCGGTCCTCCCTGGATGGTTTACATTTGCAGATGACTATCAATGATTAACTACACTGCGGACTGAGGGTCACAGCTGACGGGAATTTAACAAAATAATGCCATTGTACCCAGCTACTGTGTTCAGTTTCATTTGCCTTCATTCATGTGTAATAAAATTGAAATGAAATAAATCAGACTAATTATGTATCATCACAGGAAAAATGGTTGTGTGTGATAAAAATGTACCAAAGAGTTCGAATTAAGCCTGCAGATCCGTATTGACAGGATAAAGGAATTAATTGACGAATTTGTAGTGGCCAGCTTCAAATAATTGCCGTTGGGGTAGATAATCTGAAAATGCCATTGAGCCTAATGAGGGATACTGTACATCCTCCCTGGAGCTAAAGTCCTGTCTCTGTGGGAACCAGCTGATAGCAGGTAGACTTTGCCCTGGAGGGGAACACACACTACAGGAAGAGAAGCTGGGCGCATTTCTGTGAGTGTCACACAAGAGGTAGGTGACATTTGAATGGGTTCAAGCTGTTGTTAATTGATATACATTAGGAGACCTTTGTCAGATCCTGTTGAATCTTTTTTAAAGGCTTGTAAAGCATTAGCGGTGATGGATTTATCTCGCCTCGCAAGTGATGTGCGTACCAAGTGCATCCTTCTCCACTGTCGTTAAAATATTTAAAACTAAGTTCAGATAGTTGCTGTACACTGTTCACAGACTGCAGATGTTTTACTGGGTGGTGGTGGTCAGAAGTTGATCAAATGGAAAAAAGAAGCAATGTGAATGTATGTGTGGAATGTTCTAGATATGGGACCGTAGGTTTACAGAAAGTGATTTTTAAGAAAATAGTTAAATAAGATGAAGTTCAGAAGACTGCTTTATATTAGCCTATAGAACGTGCAAGTCTTTGCAGCAACAATGTCAATGTGAGTCTTGTGTGAGCCGGGAAACAGATGATTTCCTACCTGTAGTTGCTGTTGATGCTTACAGAATTGTGTGAGTAACTGTGCAAATAATTGCTTTGCCACACCGTTCGTGATTAATACCAAGCCGGTAATGTGAGGGCAATATGTTACTTCACCTCTTTATATGGACTAGCAGGTCCTGGTTTATAGACAATTGGTTTCAATGACAGCTAAATTTCCATAAAGACCAATAAAAAAAAACAGCCTGATCATAAAATCTTCATGCAGTTCTGTGGAATAGAAGTAGAGGTGAAAATGGCCTTAGACATCTAAACAATACTTGCACTTGTACCACATTAAGTCATTTTGACACGTACTGTACTGTATCCACATTTAATATTTCACACCCTACAAAAAAAGCTGTATTATTGCCTTCAACATGACTGTAGTCTCACAAACTTGATTACGTCCGGGTTTTCTCATTGCTGTTCTGTATCAATCCATGTATCGTTGCTTATAGTTGAATTTGAGCAGAATGGACCAAAACCAAGGCAACGGTGACTATGGATTACGCCCCCCACCTTATAACAGCCCAGCATATGAGCCACCTTATAACAGCCCAGCATATGATCACACCCCCTACCCAGGGATGAGCTACGAGGTTAGTGGTGCTGGTCTTACTTAGTTTATGCAACGGGGTTTGAGATAACTTAGGATCTGACTGTCTTCGCATAATAAAGCAGGTTGTTCTTATTTACTATAGGATTGATATACCATATTTGGGACATGTAAAAGCTTATAATGATACAGTTTGTGCACAGCTGTGGTATGTTAATGTGGTATCTCCAGGGCGGGAAAGGAAACCTAGCCATAGTGTCTCCCCCCGGTGGCTATGACAACCCCGTCCTACCTGAGGGAGAGCTGCCTGGAGGCGTCCAGCAGTTTAGTGAAGCCCCTCCCGACTACAGCAACGGCTTTGTGGAGGACAACTGCTTCAGCGATGCTGCCGTAAGAAGAGGTTAGCACACAGAAATAAGGACACGGAGTGATAGGAGGAGCGTGTGGTGAGCATAAAAATCTACACAAGAACAAAAAACATACATATGCAATGAAACATATGTCGTTTTATTAAAGGCAATAGAACTGGATTCATATTAGTAAAACAATTTTAATTAAGTTAAAATCATCACCCGCAGAAACAACCCACTGCTATAAAGCGCACGTGTCCGTGCATGTGCGACTGGTCCCAAATGAGCAATATATACACTCTCATTTGCCTTGCAATGTTTTCTTGAAATTGATTTGAAATTGAAAATTGTTCACGCTCTCTGCTTTGGCCTGCCTCCCACACAGACCAAATCATTTAAAACCTGAGGAGGGGATGTGGATTCGATGAATACAAAAACATTTGGAAATATTTGTGGCATAAACCGCCTCTCCCCATTTCTCTGTCTGCCTCATTATTTCTCTCTGTCTATAATATTTTATATTCAACTGGATGTCTGTATGTTTTTCTCTCTTATTGTATGTCTGTTTTTTCTGTGTTATTGGACAGTATTTTGAACTGGATGTCTGACTGTCTGTCTATCTCTGGCTTATTGCATGTTGCACTGGATATCTTCTCTGTCTGTCTGTTTTATATGTTTTAACTGGATGTCTGTCTGTCTGTCTGTCTGTCCACTTGTTTGTGTGGACAGGCTTCATAAGAAAGGTCTACCTGATCTTAATGAGCCAGCTCCTGGTGACTGTTGGGATCATCTGTGCTTTCCTCTACTGGTGAGTAACTGTTACAGGGTTTATTCCTGTAATAAAAAGATTTCCTCCAGTCCGACCTCCATCCATTGTGTTCCACACAAGTCACGAAATTGGAACATCAACTAAATAAGTTCTGATCCTTGCACACCCGTTGTGACGCGACTCAGGTACGCCGCCTTAATGCATCGCTCATCAGGGAAGAAGTGTTGTTGTGCCATTATATTTTACGCAGCGGTGTTTGAACGCCGCCACATGAACTGCTTATCATAAATTCAAATGAGCTCCCACGTGCACAATGTACTGTCCTATGTTAATATTGAATAAAAACCCATTTGTGCTGGTTCTATAGAACAACTCTCGTTAAACAGTCTCACTCACTCACTTTCTTTTCCTAATGTTCAAGGAAGGCTCTCAATGAATGGACATGGGACAACTACTGGTTCGCCTACACCATGATGTAAGCGATCACATGAAACCAAATGATTTACTTACAGTAGATGGTTCAGTAGCGCCTCTTTGCCGCCCTACAAAGTCTCCTCTGGGATATAATCCAAATGAAAATGTCATGCCACGATGTCCACAGAAGTAAATATACAACAGCAATCTTATTCTAATCAAACGGCCAGCTAGTAGGCTACAGTGTGCATAAATGATGCGCTCTAGGAATTCACGTTCTGCACACGGTGCTTTGTAGTGGTTTACAATTTATTTCTTATTGACGATGTAGTCTATATTCTGTGTGAACTAGGGCGGCGGTGATGGTGCTCATTGTGCTCCTGTCCTGTTGTGACAACCTCCGTCGTCAAGTCCCCCATAACTTCATCGCCCTGGGTTTGTTTGTGAGTACAGGCAGCGCCAGCCAGGCATCAAATTAAAAGTCCAACACACCTGCTCTGTTCCACCTCATCCACTGCCGGTTTCTGTGTGTTTAGCTTCTGTTTGCTTGGATATATTTTTACTTCTTCACACTGTCTTTTTCTCACTCCTTCTCTCTCTCTCTCTCTCTCTAGACTGTGGTAGAGGGCCTCATGCTTGGATCTGTCACAGTGTAAGTAAGAAATCATTGACAGATTTGACTGATATGATTTGTCCATGCCATCAATTAAGCTAAAGATGCTGTGTCATCACTTATATAATATAATAAATATAATATAATATATACTTACATAATCAGTTAAAATAGTTGGAAATGTCTTGCTTCGGAGCTTTAGGTGGCTATGTAACCTTGACTTTGTGTGCTGCTTGTAAGTCGGATAGAGCGTCGCTGGGGTTTGACAGCATCACGCCTCACCATCAATAATTCATCCATATTCATAGGAAATGCCAAAAAATAGTCTTTTAGTGATATGATATGATACGATATACTGTATGACATACAACAGACTAACTAATGACAATTAAGTGTTTTCTTTTTAGTTCAGAAAGGTGACCTTGGTAACATACCCTACAAGTTGCGGCATGTTATGCTCTTTATACATTTGATGTTTCTGTGTGCAGGGGTTTTGATGCTGAAGCTGTTCTCTGGGCAGTGGGGGCAACAGCCCTGGTGTCCTTAAGTCTGACTCTGTTTGCTATGCAGTCCAAAGTAAGATCTGCCAGCTTTACTCTGAGCTTTGTCTGCAGTGCAGGAGTACAATATAATGAGTCATATTGTGTTCACTATGCAGTCAGTGGTAAACCTTCACATTCTGAGCCCGGTGCTATGCGGCCAAAAGATAACTTTAATACGTTTTGTTAGCTGTGAGGATCTCTCAAAAAGTGTTTGTTATGCCGGAGAGGTACTGGGAGTAGCATTAGCTATGCACACACACAAATCATTTTCTTTGCTATCTGTTACCTGGTTATTTGAAGATGCTTATTTTCTTTTCTGTTTTTATTTGTTTTGCTGTTCAACGTAATTATTCACGTTAGCCTGCATCACTCTTCCATCTTCCAATCATATCTGTTAGAACGCAATTGTGCCGCACTTTGTGTGCTTTGCCCCCATATTCAATAATTATCCAGCCCCACTATTACCATAAATGTAGTGTCTTGTATTTGGATATCAATTTGGTTCCCTTCGTGTTCTACAGTGGGACTTCACCACAGCCAGTGGGTGCCTGTGGGTGTTTTGCTGGACCCTCATATCCTTTGCCTTGCTTTGTGTGATAATGCGATCCAAGGTAAATCAAGGGGCCAGTTTTTAGTTGTTGTTTTTTTTACAGTGGCCGAGACGTTTCAACACAAATACAAAAGCTACAACAAAAATTCAAAAGCTACAACACAAACAAACACAAAAGCTACAACACAAACACAAAAGCCACAACACAAACCTAAAAGATAAATCACAAATACAAAAGCTAAAACACAAACCCAAAGCTACAACACAAACACAAAAGCTACAACACAAACTTAAAAGCTAAAACACAAACACAAACTTAAAAGCTAAAACACAAACACAAACACAAAAGCCACAACACAAACACAAAAGCCACAACACAAACACAAAAGCTTCAACACAAACTTTTGTGTTTGTGTTGAACCGTTTCGGCCGCCGTAGTTTTTACACTGAACGTATTACTGTAACAGTGATGTGATATGGAATGAGTTGGCATTCTGCTGGACTTGAATGCTGAATAAAGCAAACACACTGCACTTTGAAATCCCTTCACTAATCTTGGTCAAATGTAAGACAATGTTTGTTCTAGTTCACCGTCATTGATGTGTAGATGTGGCATTTAGTTGATTTTACACTGTTATTTTTCATAAATTATGAAAGATTTAGTACACCATATTTTTTTGTATTACAGCATAGTATAAGCATTGTGAGTTCTCATGTATACAATTGTTTATTGACTTCAGGAATTAGGTATTGATATAATATTTTGTTCAATACATTAATATATCAAAAGAACAAATAAGTATCCTTATCCACCGTTAAGTCCACATCTAACTGTATTCTGATTTTCAACAGTATGTTTACATTGTTTACGCCTGTCTGGGAACCTTGATATTCTCCATTGTAAGTACACAGAAATTGCCTTTTTTTTACAAGAGCATGAAAGCACCATAAAAGTAGACCTAATGTAAAGGGAGTTTGTAAAAACATTAAATAAAAATGCTTGAATCACGGCCAGGCTACTCGCCTCTGCCGCCTGTCACAGTGGTTAATTTTAACAAAGGAACTCGGATGTCCTTGCCCTTTCATTTCAATTACACACTGCTTAGCAGCAGTGGGCTTCAATCTCAAAGTCACCTCTCTATTGTGCCTTTGCCATTAACAGAAAATGTTGTGACCCAGCCTTCATCAGGCTGGACAAAGGCTGTGACTACACAGAGCTGAATGAGCCATCTGAAGCTGGCGCCCAACTTGTTCTTTCAACATCACAGTTATAATTACTAGGGATAAATACTAAAAAAAAACGAATATTTTTAATTAACGTATTATTTATGGCTGTCTAACATAATTTTGCTTTTCTCATCCGACCTTCGTGTTTTTATATGCCTCTCAAATACTCGTTCACGCAATTGTGACAATATTGTGAATATGATAGTTTGTGTAAACAATGTATACCGCTTGCATTCACAAAAAAATACTGCATAATTTCTCTCTCACTCTCTAGTACTTGGTAATGGATACCCAGCTTATCCTGGGTGGGAAACACAGGAAGTACACAGTCTCACCTGAGGAGTACGTGTTTGCCGCTCTCAATCTTTATCTGGATATTGTTTCTCTGTTCCTGATGCTACTACAGCTCATTGGGCTCAGTCGCTGATACCACAGCAGAACCAGTCTGCAACACAAAGCCGCATCTGCACTGTCTTCAGGAAATCTTGCTTCAAATGGTTAATTGATATTGCTGTTAAGATGCTATGATAATATGCTTATTAAGTATGCATATTACTCAAACTATTTTTATATTGCAAAAGTATTAATATTTAGGAATTGTTTTACAGTGTTGAAGATTACAAATCAAAGGATATGTTTAATGACAAGTCGTTTCTGTCTGGCACAATGTTTTTTTTAATTTAATTGAATTTCAATCATCAATCAAGACATACGTTTTTATTATTGTAACATGGTTGTTTGGGACCTTTTCAATACTCCACTACACACATCCCGAAACTTGTCGAATTGTAGGTCATTTGTAAGGCTATGCACTTCAATATAGTTTCCTTTATTATTATCAGATAGATCATTGGAAAGGAAGATAAATGTATACGACTATTGGAACTGAAAACCTGAAGAACACGTTTCAATATAACAAATGAAAATATAAATCTCAATTCATAGTTTATTGGCATCATCACACAAACATTTTTCTTTCATATAAAGAGGGAATGTATCAAGTATAGACTATGAAAGTGCAAATAGCATTTCAAGGATTAGTTGCTTTACAAATAGAAAATTGTGTGTTACAAAATCATCTGGACACTGAACAAGAAAAATAAAATACAAAATCCATGTAGATTTGTATCCATTTCATGCACTGCATTCTTTTACCGGCCAATGAGAAAATAGTCATCTGCTCAACCGCCATTAATCATGTACAACAATGTTAGCTCCGTTAACCATATGGCACTCACAGTTTAACAACTTCAAGAAACATTTCCAATACATTTAGGCTATATTTACTGTTGCTCTGCTACAAAAAAAAAAGAATGTACAGCAAAGTCAGACAGCAATTTGTGAATATTGATTATGAAATACTAACCTTACTTTTAATCCATATATTCCGTAGATCAGGGATCAAAACATATGAAATCTAAATGTTTATTCACGGTCCAAAACACGTTTCATGTCGACAGAACCAGTTACTTATTAGAATTACTTCCATTGTAGCATTGTCAGTTAAGATACACAGTAGATACAGTACGTCAACTCTTTCCAAAGTCACAGATCAGTTTCCAAACCACAGATAAACCAATTTTAAATTATTTATCTAACTGCAATTTTTTTTCCAATAACTCATTACAAGATGGGATACACTAAGTTACCCACAATACACAATCATAAAATCTGTGTTATATATTAACACTTACTAAAAAATAACCCCATAATCTCATATTAGACCATAAAAAGGGAGGCAGCAAATATTTACATGAAAAACAAAATAATTTTAGAAGGTCACATTCAGACACTCACAGTCTAAACAATGTGTGAGGGAAATCACCTTAAGGTAACTGGTGTATTTTTGTTGTTTTTTTGTACACACCATTAGTAAATACTGTTAAATATGCACTTAGGAAAAATATTGTGTCCAAAGGACGAAAAAAATGAAAGAAATAACGGTGTTTCACATAAAGGCACTGTGAGGAATTGCGTAGAGAACCGGCCTCTCCCAACATTTCAGGTGCAATACAGACATTTTTCCCCCCCACCAAGCACTGAGGGCCTAACTTTCATTTTCAAAGGAACCCCGAGCCAAATGACAGTGATGTAGACCTAATTATATAAAACAGAAAGTAATCTCTTTTTAACAAAATCTTTTCCCCTGTTTTGTACTTATTTTTTGAGAAAACAAATACTAGCTTGTCTTATATTTTGGATACTGTATACTCCACGCCTAAGATATCCTACATTCGTTCAAAACAGGCTATAACACTATTCAGATATTATACAAATGTAGAAATGAAACATTGTTTCTTGAAATTTTCAAAATGTTTTTTTTCTTTTTAAACTTTTTTAAAACATTTTCTAACCAGGGCAGGATTCTTGAGGCCATGTGGGACAAATAACTTTACTAGCACCACTCATTTTGGATGGATATTTAAATTTGAGTGTAAATGTTGTCATCTTTAAAGTATAATTTTTTTTTACCCAACTCTACATTTATCATTTAGAATATTTGACAATACATCCTGGTAAAATGACGCGATTCTTCCAGAAAGACCCTAGAATAAAATTTCGGTTGGGTCATCTACATTAAGAGCCGTTACAGTTTGTTTTGAACAATCTACGTGACAGCAAACTGTGCTTTTGTTAGTCAGTGCTTTGGGTCTATGTACTGTATGTTGGTTTATAAGGATATGATTTTTATTTTTTTAATCTTTTGACAGCACAAACTGTACAGTTGGATAACATATCATGGTGTCCTCCCTGTGTAGATTTGGAAAACCTCCCTAAAACGTGATCCACACAAATACAGTAGGCTTTTACTCCAGTGGGGAAAAAAAAAAAAAAAGTATCTATTTAAAAAAGTGTAATAGACCTAGAGATATGGCTACAATTTCTACTTTTATTACCACTCTATAACGTCAGAGAAAGCAACCTCTTTATGACTTATATCTGTGCATTATCATTTTCAGGTAACAGTTTAACTTGTAATTAACTTTCAGTTAAAGCTCAGTTTAAGGGGATGGCATGTTCACATCTGTCCATGTCCCTATCGCCAGGCAGCAATCAGCTTACACCAAGTGCACCTGCTCCTCCCACTCGGAGGAGCTGCTGCTGGGCAGCTGGTCGGACACGGAGTTGCAGCATGGCGTGTCGACGCGGCAGACCTTAACTCCGCCCCCTACCGCGTGCCCCCCAGACGTGTCCATACCGTATGGCTGAGACGCCGCGTCAAACCCTGCTAGATCTAACTGGGTGGGCCTCTGAGCCACGCCTACCTCCTTCTTGTCCGGCTCAGTCCGCCTCTGAGGGGACTCAGACAGCTCTTCCTGAGGCTTGGGGTCCTGCTCCTCCAGGTAGGCTTCTCTGGACGGGGGGACAACGTCCAGGTCCGTGTCGGTGTCAGAGGAGATGGAGGGCACCAGCGTGACACCTTGGGGGTTCATGTCGTGGAACCAGGCCATGATGTTGCCCAGCAGGTTAGCGTTAGCTGCAGCTGCAGAAGAGGAGGAAGGCTCCTGGCTGCTGCTGGCCGTGGAGTCTATTTCACTGGAGAAGGAGAAGAGGCCGGTGGATGAGCCTCTGCCACATGAAGCCAGCGGAATTGGCACAGCTCCCCCGTAGGACTGGTGGCGAGTGTCACAGCGCTGAGCAGGAACAGAGACAGGGCCACCAGCAGTAGCAGAGTGCTGGCTGGTGGCGCTCATAGCCCCCAGCTTTGCCAAGTTCTCCCCAAGCTCCAGTAGCTCTGAGCTGCTCAGAGAGGCTCTGGGGGGGACCGCCACACCAGGGCTGCTCTGTTCCAGCCTAGAGGGCAGAGAGGTGCCGATAGCACCCAGGGACGCCTCATTGGCCAGGAACTCGCGGTTGGCTCCTCCCCTTTCCATCCCGGAGTCCTGGAGTGAAAGCTGAATGGCCAATAGGATGTTAGGATCTTCGTCATCTAAAGAACCAAGGCCCTAGAAAAGAATAAGGGAAAAATAAATAATCTCCGATTCACTGTTAAATATAAGCTTATCTCCCATTTGTACTTGATTTAGTCTGCACCAAAAGCCACTGGAATTTGAAAAGTAAAGCTTCTACTTTGCTTATCACCAGAATGCCTAGGGAAACGGTGCTAATGGGAAGATCACCTAATGCCCACATTCAGAGGCGTCTCATTAAGTTGGAAAGGAAAAGCCTCTAAGGCATAACACAGAAAACGCTATGCCAAAGTATTTAAGACATGTTGCTCACAAAAAATAAAAAAATAAAACCTTAATTTCGTTTCTTTTTTGGAAGGATGCATAATTATCACAAGGTGAAAGTCCAGCTGAGGCCCAACCTTCAAATGCAACAGTTCTGTTTTAATGGGTGCAAAGTGAGCCCAAATGTTTCCAATTTTTAATAACAAGGCTGCGCTAAAGCAGAGTGGCAGCAAACTTTGAGGAGTTGCCTGAATGAAATATGGCAGTTTCATCACAAACAAAAATATTGACTGGCCAAAAGCCAGTCTTAATGCTATGCGACATACTATAACAACATACCATAACAAGGTTATGGTATATGGAAATGAGCGCAATAAATTACCTGCCTATATACAAAGAGTGTGTAAGTTCAGCCCTATTTGAAGTGCGCAAAAAAAAATTAAAAAAAAATCTTACCTTGCATGAACTTTTCTTATTGATCTTTAACCTGGCAAATATTAATAGTTCCTCTTTCCTGCCCAATTGTATTGCTTTTCTTCACTATGCAATTGGTGAATACCTCTTCAATGAATGTAATGGTCAGTCTGATTGATTATTGTTATTGTGAAAACAGAGAACCAAGAGAATTGTAATAATCCATTTTGTTCATCATAGTCCTGCCTAAAGCAAAATACATGTCTGTACAGTCGAATTCAAGGCTCATAACTGACAATGACTGTTGACCTTACCATCAGACCTTGTCTGTGTCGTCCTCCAACATTCTGTATGTCTTTATAAAAAGGGAAGAAAACAAAAGCCCACAGTCAAACCATCACTGTAACATTGAATGAAATACTGAATAGCGGCAATTGAGGATTTGAACCAATCATCCCCTTTTGTGGTCTCATCCTTTTAGTGAACATCAGCTATTAAATAGACAATTTTGCTATCTGATTAAGACTTTTTCCAATGTGCCATTTAACATTTACCTGGGAAATGCGCAAATCAAATAATGGAATCTGAAATTTATATCTAATTTTTTCCAATCATCTCACCTTTCATTCCACAGCATTTGATTTCAGTTAATAACAGATTCTGGTTTATTACACTTGTGTGAGCTTTTCTGTTTGAGATAGAGAGCTAGATAGATAGATAGATAGATAGAGAGAGATAGAGAGCTCTAGTCTATGAAGTCAACCATCAGGCATAAATGAGCCTTTTTGAACAATCAAATGATAAGAATGACTTTTTTGTATTTCCAATAAATGCGACGAGCCACCAGTCATGCAAATATACTTATGTCAACTGATAAAGCCCACAACATACAGTAGTAGAAAACTACACATCATAAAACAATTACCATACACTCTTTTTGACAAGCATTAGGATAGTGCCATTGCCACAGCAACATGCTGACAGTAGAATAGTAGGCTAGTTACCTAAATACAAGGTTAATGGATTATGATGATGCAGTTGAGTCGTGTAGTTAACAAGTTATATTTACTGGCATTTGTCTCTGTGTTTAATGCAGGAAAGAAGATTGTACAGACAAGATGAGAAATATGTAGATTACTGTATGCACTAGGCGAGTGTGGTACCTAAAGTGCTTTCGCTGGGGTCATCGGGGTCAGGAGTGTTGCTACGGAGACTGGACATATCACCTCTTCGTCGCTGTCTATGCCGGCGTCTGTACTGGAACTCTGCATATTCCTACCAACAACAAGCGAAGCGTCACTACACAGAGGAGGTTCGCCTAGCATCGTCCTATTAGTGTTTAATAACAGATGCTTCCATCATGCAGCCATGATGCCCTACACACATGCCACAGAGAACACTCAGAAGAACGTCAGGTTGCCAATTGATGCTGATCCAAGGCTACCCGTCAGTGATTTGGGTCCGATTTGTGTGCAAGGCTAGTTTGATAACTGAGTGCATACTTGAAGATGCAGCATGAGTCGTCTATTTGAGCAGAGGATCAGCACCTAGAGACACCTCCTGCTCCCGTTATCACCAAGCCTTCAGTCATTAGAGAGAAGTCAAACAGCAGATGCACAGGCAGGGAATTAGAAACTGGGGGATCAGCGTCCGAATGTGTAAAAAGACCAGGGGCCTCATTTAGAAACGTGGCGTATGCACAAAACGGGGCTGGGAACTCCACTTCCCACGCAAAAGGTTGTGATCTATAAAAAACAAACTTGACGGGAGATTGTGCGCACCTGTAAGTAAACTCTGACCCAAGAGTACATATATTATAGAGGCAGAAATGACAAACAGGAAACGGCGACGCCGATGGCAATTAAACTGTTTTGTTTTTTTTTAACAGCAATTGCCATCACCTTAGATGACGACGATCACATCGCCATCGGTAGTTTGGGGGGGGGGGGGGGGGGGGCAAAATTAAAAAAATGTCTTAAAAATTTTATGTTTAACAGTTAAAATTATTTTTTTTTTTAATTTTATTTTTA
>JAOEHI010000008.1:2499453-2527633 GCA_025447815.1 Percopsis transmontana | reverse complement strand
ATATATAGCTTCGCTATACACTGTGTGTATACTGACGTTTGCTTGCAGCATCACAGTGGACACTTTGAAGTATACTGTGGCGTTTACACTCTTTGTCTTAATCACTGCTTGTACAGGAGCACAGTTCCTTTGAACCATCTCCTTTCTACAAGGCTCATGTACACACACACACACACACACACACACACACACATAGAGAGAGATGCACGCTCAGCCGAGAAGCATTTGTTATCATTCCTGAATATTAACAATATTTTAATAAGCACTCTGTGATGCCCCACTCTGTAATGCCTCACTCTTAATCCGTCTGTCCCCTTTTACCTGAAATGCTTTGCCCTAAATGAGGGTTCACCTCCCCAGGCTAACCACTGTGACACGAACCTCACTGTACTATTACAATCCCTTGTTCCCTTCCCCTTTTCTCTCGCCCTATTTAGAAAACCCACCAGAGCGCTCTGCAGGTACAGCAGAAGGCAGAGGCCCTTCTCCAGGCTAACCACTATGACATGGATATGATCCGAGACTGTGCAGAGAAGGTATACTGTACAAAGGCATAATTATATTGAGTGAAAACAAAGTTTGAATTTAGCGATAACATTTTAGTGTGTAGGATCCAGTGTCACAAGTATATTACATTTTATTTGAATGATGTGAACGTTGTAAATCCTTCCTTTGACCTGAAGGTTGCTGACCATTGGCAGCAGCTTATGCTAAAGATGGAGGACAGACTTAAACTGGTCAATGCATCCGTGGCTTTCTACAAGACCTCTGAACAAGTATGTATTAAATAGCATCATGGGAGATGTAATTTGATGTTTATTTATCTTATTTACTTGTCCAGAAAATAGTACATGATAGAGGAAAGTTGGTGTTTATGGTATCATGGGAACTGTAGTTTCCTTATGTTAAATAGATTGCATTGTGTTTGAAAGAGTAAGGAGAGGATAGTTGGTGTTGCATTATGGGAGCTGTAGTTCCCTACTTCCACTTTCTCTTTTTTAGGTGTGCAGCGTGTTGGAAAGCCTGGAGCAGGAGTATAAAAGAGAGGAGGACTGGTGTGGGGGCACTGATAAGCTGGGCCCCAATAGTGAGTCAGATCACGTTACCCCGATGGTCAGCAAACATCTGGAGCAGAAAGAAGCCTTCCTCAAGGTAGGAGAGGACACCATTTCATTTCCTGTCATTTTTATGAATACAATTACTAATACTATCTGATCCATTTCAATGAATCCTGAATGTGTTTATAAACCATGCGAATTGATTTTATTTATTTGTTTATCCATGTCATTTCGTTTCTCACAAGGCCTGTACATTAGCGAGGCGCAACGCTGACGTGTTCCTCAAGTACCTGCATAGAAACAGTGTGAACATGCCGGGAATGCTGTCCCATGTCAAAGCCCCTGAGACGCAGGTCAAGAGTAAGTGAAGGACTCTTGACCGCTGCTAATGCAAATGCACTTACTGTTGTCTTATCTTTTCATCCTGGTCACCAGTGTCAAGTTTATTTATATAGTCCTTAATCCCAGATTACAGTTGCAGTCTCCGGGTTTTGCATACAGAAATCAACAACACCCCTTAACCTTTCTATGGGCATGGAACCCCCCCCCCCACAGAAACACAAAAACAGCTGTGTATTTCTTCTACAGGTTTCTACATTCTACAGTGCTTTCATTTTAAATGATGAAAAAATGTGTTCTCTTGTAATATGTGGATCACATTACCGCATTCCCCAATCCTTGCTTCCAGTTCCGTATGCGTCTGTTTGGTGTTGATAGGGCAGAAATCTTTACTCAATTATTTATTGTGTGTGTTTGTGTGTATTGTGTTACCAGACATCTTGAATGAGTTGCTGCAGAGGGAGAACAGAGTGCTCCATTTCTGGACCATGAGGAAACGAAGGCTGGACCAATGTCAGCAATATGTGGTCTTTGAACGCAGTGCCAAACAGGTGGGTCACTCTGTGTGTATGTGTGCGCGTCCATGCATGCTTGTGCATGCAATCGCATGTGTATCCTAGCCAGAATCAGTATGTAATATGTGGTGTTTGACAAAAATGCAAACCAGATAACTATCATAGAATTAAAAGTTAATAAACAATTTACTGGAACTAAAATTAAACCTACTGTGTAAGAGGATTTATTCCTATTTTATAAAAAATTTTATTTGTCTGAGACATATTGCTCTCTCTAGTGGATTGCTTTTGTAACTGCACAGGAACACAAGTGAAAACACAACACATCCAGCCAATAAAAATGAGACAGCAGTTTCTAGGACATAGCTATTCTTGGTCTATTTAGGTTTTACCCCCAGGGCCCAAACTCTTCTTGGTTCCCTCCTCTTATCTGTTTTTGACTGGTCCATTTATGTTGTTGTCAACCAATAGGGTCTCTCACCTGTTGGCCCAGTTATGAAGTAGGACACTGTGTTTACAGTAGTGAAAAAAAAAATTAATAGGGAGGAAATAAAACACATAGAAAATTCACATGCTTGCTGTATGTTTGTGACAGCCAGAAAAGGCCTAAACCTAAAGTTAATAAACTTTTAAGATAACCTTTTCTGCTGTTAAAATGCTTGGTGTCAGTTAGTTTCCCTGAGAGATGTAAATGCGTTCATCGGGATCGTGACCATCCCTCTCACCAGGCATTGGAGTGGATCCATGATACTGGAGAGTTCTACCTGTCTACACACACCTCCACCGGCTCCAGTATCCACCACACACAAGAGCTGCTCAAAGAACACGAAGACTTCCAGATCACCGCCAAGGTGTGTGTTTAAAAGATGTGTGTAGTGGTGTAATGTGTTCAGTTGTGCACTATGGAGGCAGTGTGTAGTTCTGTTCCTAACAGTACACATGTGGTGGAGAAAGTACCCTTACTGTATTTACCGTAACATAGAACAGAAACTTTGAGTACAAAGAAAAAAAGGGGCAACATTAGGTCCAGAAATTGACCAGAACTGTCCCCCTATTTTGGAGTGTGTTTGATTATAGTATGGTGCTTGTTTCTGCTGTGGGGACCTTCCCCAGGTCACTATATTGTCCTGCCACTTGATGCGCACTGTGCTATTCTTTTGCAGAACATTCTATTGTGCCCAATCGAAACTGCAATACCTAACTCCACCCACTGCTCTCTTTTCCCATTTTCTACCACATATACTCTCTATGGAGATGTTTATCTCTCTTTTTTCTTCATCTTTGTGCCTCCCATGTGCTCAACCTTCCTCCCTTATGACAGCAAACCAAAGAGCGGGTCAAGCTGTTGATCCAGCTGGCGGACGGGTTTTGTGACAAGGGCCACGCCCATGCCCTGGAGATAAAGAAATGGGTGTCCTCGGTGGACAAGCGCTACCGGGATTTCTCTCTCCGCATGGACAAGTACCGTAGCTGCCTGGAGACCGCGCTGGGAATATCCTCCAACAAGGCTGTGAGTACCCACACCAACCGGACCAACATCAAACAATATCTGAAATAAAATATCAGAGCTACACTTCACTCTGGGTTTTGAGAAAGACGGTGCTATTTTTTTTTCCAACACTGCTAACTTGCTAACAAAGTACAGTCTGTTATGTACAGATAGGAGACTAAACTATACTATTCTACATGTTTGTCCGGTTTAGGTGTCCTACATACAGTACAAGTTTCTTGATTCCCATTATTTTAATCAGTGGACTCTCCCTATTTAACTAAATCGCCCAACTACTATGCAGACATGAGTTTAAGAACGTATTTTAACCCCATAATGGCCTCCTTGTGTGTTGTCTTTTTTTTTCCAGAGTAAAGAATTGCAACTGGACATCATCCCTGCCAGCGCTCCAGGGTCAGAGGTCAAGCTGAGGGATGCTGCCCACGAGCTCAATGAAGAGAAGAGGAAGTCGGCAAGGAGGAAAGAGTAAGTCAGACAGAACATAAAACCCCAGATTGACAGAAAAGTATTCCTATACTGCTGATCAGTTTTCTGCGTTAATAATATACTTAATATTTAGCAATAAAGAGCTGTAGCTTTATCAGTACTGTTGCAGTACAACTTCAATTCTGGTGTGCATGTTGACGAGACTCATAACTCCTCTGTGCCTTGAAGTTAGTATTTTGCCCATGATGTATATTCACTTGTGGTTTGTTGAGATACAGTACGGTACTTCAAAGCCAGCAGCTAGTAACAGCAAAAAGGCTAGAATAATGAGGCTTTTTAAAGAATGTGTTTTACTGTTTCCCCTGGCTTCCCCGTTTGAAGTGGTCATATGTGTGCCATTAGTGTGAAAATATATATAATACTGTATTTCAGTATGCAATAACAAACTACCTTAGAGATTACTATGTAAGGCCAATTTCAAAGATGCTTGGAGCTATTGTATAAGATGCTGTTGTTGTTGTTGTTGTTGTTATAATGTTATCTTTCCAGTCTGTTATTCTCAAGTTGTATTTATTTAAGAATTACTTCTTTTTTTATTTACACATACTCTGTTAATCGAGGATTGTGATTGTTTGTACATACTGCTTTTTTTCTATTAATATTTTGCCTGGTCTTTCTGAGCTTTGTCTTTCTCACAATGTGAATGTCCTTTTCAGGTTCATAATGGCTGAGCTGATTCAAACAGAGAAGGCCTACGTCAGAGACCTACGAGAGTGTATGGATGTGAGTACTAGGCTGCACATGCTCGCTCTCCAGTTTACACACTCAGCCAGGAGTGAAATGTTTTAATATTGGGCTTTTCATGGTCCGTGCCGGACGTAAACTGTATATTAGAAAAAGCCATATTATTTATGGCGAAGTGCTTGGGATGTTGAATTGCCATGAAGCCCTTTGCTATTGCTATTGAACGTTGCTATTGCTCGGGTGTGTAACAGTAAGGGTCTGCTACCTGCTGGGGGACACAGAAAAAGAGACCATTTATTTGTGTGCGTTGAATGCGTGATACCTGGGTGTTTCTTTCCAAAGACATACCTCTGGGAAATGACCAGTGGAGTGGAGGAGGTTCCTCCTGGCATCGTCAACAAAGAACACATCATCTTTGGCAACATGCAAGACCTCTACGAGTTTCACCACAAGTCAGTAGAGCAACACACCTCCAACAATCGGTCAAATCTGGTTTTCATGTGGAGGATTCTAATATGTAGCACTGCTATTGGACAGAATTTCTTTCCTCAGAAGCAAATAGACGTACAGTAATTATTCTATGACTCTATATTTATTTCTCAGTATCTTCCTGAAAGAGCTGGATAAATACGAGCAGTTGCCGGAGGACGTGGGACATTGTTTCGTCACCTGGGTAAAATGAACATTTATTACTATTACTATTACTATTTTTTGATTTTGACTCTGAAATCTCCCAGTTGTTGTCTGTTTTGCCTGTTCCCATGTTGTCAACCTAGACAGCGGGCAGGGTAGGTTAGTGGTTAGTGTGGCCGACTCCCGGCCCAAAGGTCGTGGGTTTGATCCGCAAAATGCCTAATCTAACAGTGGGAGATGCTGTATTTCCTTTTTTAGGGCTATTTTATAGGGCTTTAGGGCTATCGCTATACAATATAACTCAATGTAAATATGAATTAACCTATGGAGATCATGACAGAGCATGTAATTGGCATGTGATTGCTATGTCCCCAATGTTAGGCTGACAAATTCCAGATGTATGTGAACTACTGTAAGAACAAGCCAGATTCCACCCAGCTCATCCTGGAGCATGCCGGTCCTTATTTTGATGTGAGTAGCTACCACTCCATTAGGAGTGTACTCTTTAATCGTGTGTTTATTATTGATGTTGGGTTAACTGAAATGTTGTTGGATCAAATGGAGTTGGTGATGTTTTGATATTTTGCCTGTAGCAGCAGTAAATGTTCAGGGGATGGAAAACATTCAATATAAATAAATGAAAGTCGTAACTTTAATGTGAACTTTAAACCATTTCATCAGTATAACGGCATTGTAGCTTCTGTTGACTTGCATGCGTTTGTGTGTTACAATTATAGGAGATCCAGCAGAGACACCGTCTTGCTAATTCCATCTCCTCCTACCTGATCAAGCCCGTCCAGAGGATCACCAAGTACCAGTTGCTGCTCAAGGTACAGCACCACACATATAAACATACAAATAGCTTGGTTTAAAGAGGAAAACATAGAATCATGTCCTTTTATAGTATACCTGATATATGTACCCAATATGCCCTAAATTAGAATGTACTGCACAGTACATGAGAAGGCATTGAATACTATATATTAAATATTAAAAACTTGGATTATTTGCATAAGCCTGTTTCTCTGATTAGCATGACTGAGTGCAAAGGCTATGAAACACAACAGTTTTCTCTTCTCATTTGCTGAATCTGGTTTTAAATATCTTTGGTGGCTAAATAGTGGTAAAAACAATTCACGATTGCCCCGCAGAACTTAATGAAGTAAAACCTAACCTGTGTGTGTGTGTGTGTGTGTGTGTGTGTGTGTGTTAATGTGTCAACAGGAACTGTTGACATGCTGTGAGGAGGGTAAAGGAGAGATAAAGGACGGGCTTGAGGTGATGCTCAGTGTTCCCAAGAGAGCCAATGACGCCATGCACCTCTCCATGCTGGATGGTGGGTAGATTTACACCACGGCTGTAGTCACGACCACCTTTCCCTCTTTGAATGTTAGTCATAGTCTGACATTAAAGTCTCTCACTTTTGAATTTAAATATGTTGTGAGTCAGCCACAGATGTACTGTATAAGACACAACTGCACACACACACGCATACAAACTCACACACATTCACCCCTCTTCTCCCATCCCTTCCCCAGGGTTCGACGGGAACATTGACTCCCAGGGTGAGCTGATTCTCCAGGAGTCTTTCCAGGTTTGGGATCCCAAGACTCTGATCCGCAAGGGTCGCGACCGGCACCTCTTCCTCTTCGAAATGTCCCTGGTCTTCAGCAAAGAGGTGAAAGACTCCAATGGGCGCAGCAAGTACCTCTACAAGAGCAAGCTGTTTGTAAGTTATATTATATTTGTAGATAATTCTCCCTTTGCTCATTGCAACAGATCAGATAAATCAATCATTTGTAATATGTGTATTTCTAAATTCAGATTGAGATATTTATTTTGAAAAAAATATTAATTGGCCACAGTACAGTATATTTAAAATATACTGTGTTAAGTGTTAAATGTAAAAATAAATGTCTTTAGGCCTCCAACACCCTATGTTGCAGAATGAATTGAACTACACATTGCACTACATATCACATCATTGTGCTAATTGGCGTTTCACCCTCCCAACCACAGACGTCAGAGCTCGGGGTGACGGAACACGTGGAGGGAGACCATTGTAAGTTTGCACTTTGGGTGGGCCGGACCCCTACCTCTGATAACAAGATCGTTCTCAAGGTATGGCCACACAAAATATGATGACTCCCACTGATAACGAGATTGTTTGGTGTTACTATAATATGTTGTACCTTGATCTCACATCAACAACATAGTGTAATGAGGAACTGAAATATCTATATCTGTTTTCAGGAACAATGAAATACTTCAAATAATCAACTGTCAAATGACATTCAGCAAGAAACAGGATTGATAAAACACCTGTAGTCACCATAGTCATACTGTATCTGTTTTGCAATCTGAAACATAACCAGAAATAACTTGTGCAAATGATTGTTGTACAAGGGCTATTTGTGCATGGTTTGCTGTGCACCACCACTAGTTCCGTGCTCAAAGTGTATTCTGATAGGGAGCTTTACTGTAGCCCACTTTCAGTGAAAGCCTACACATTGTTTCCTCTGCTCTGCCAAGAAAGGTTATTTATTTTTCGTTAGGAAGGGGGAGAAAGCTTCTTGGTGTTATTTATTCACTCGAACAAAATGCTAGCATGGTAGCCTATGGGTCACAAAATAAACTCATAAGCATGACTGGATTTTTGACACACAATGAGTCAGGATCCATAAGCTTGCTCTGTATGCATGTGATCGTTAGTGTATACAACGTGTGTAACTGCTGTACTGTATGTTGTCATTGCATAACTGCAGTGAACATCTTATTGTGGTTGTTATATAACGCAGCAGCCCTCATGCCTCTGGTTGCTAAGTGAAGGATTAGGAATAGACACGGTCTTGATATTCTAATTAGTTGTGACGTAAAGCACACATCCATAGTCCTCTCTGTAGATGTGCGCATGTCCAAATCGGCCTTCACAAATGTTCAAGTGATTCTGAAAACCTCTGAGGACGTAATTGTAGCGGTTTAAACGCAGACTCATGTTTCTGACCTTTTGTATATCTATTGTCCCGGCCCTAGGCGTCCAGCATTGAGAACAAGCAGGACTGGATCAAACACATCCGGGAGGTGATTCAGGAGCGAACCATCCACCTGCGCGGAGCCTTGAAAGAGCCAATACACATCCCCAAAGCCACAGCTGTTAAGCACAAGGGCAGACGGTACGTTTGCACGCCCCGGGGGAATATACAGGTTTTCCTCACTTTGTGACTGACAGCATATTCGGTGCTCTGAATGCACGGCGACTGCAGATGAGATTCAGCATGTCAACACAGCCTACAGTATATAGTCTTAAGTCTTAAGATCAATTTAAGTCACTTGATGGTAATAGGAATAGTAAAGATTTGGGGAGGTTTAAACTTCTTTAACATTTAAATGAAAATGATATTGTTGAGTGGAATAATACATCTTCAATGTGGGAGAAACCAAAGTCCATTTTACAAACAAAACCAAATAAGATGCCTAATAACTGCCTTGGAAAACTTACAGTACAGAATAAAAACATCGTTATCATATATTTTCAACTGTCATGATGAAGTAATGTTAATGTTAATGTCGTCATTCAGCAATGTTTGGGAATTTCACCTCCAGGATAATCAATTTTTTCTAATCTTAAATTACATTAATGTTATGTTATTTTATTTTAGGGATGGAGAGGAGCTAGACAGTCAGGGTGATGCCAGCAGCCAGCCAGACACCATCTCTATCGCCTCCCGCACCTCCCAGAACACGCTGGACAGTGACAAGGTAAGAACAGCGGAATGTCAAACAGCCCACGGCCTACGACGCTGAAAGCATCACCGAGAAAATTGTTTCCTGCGAAACCATTCGGTTATATATGGCAGGGGATAATCGGTCAGATTTAAATCACGGAGATATGTGTGTGTGTGTGTGTGTGTGTGTATGTGTGTGTGTGTGTGTGTGTGTGTGTATGTGTGTGTGTGTGTTTGTGAGGCCTAGCTCATCAGGAGCAGTTGGCCATAGTTAGAGATCTTGGTATAGTAGCACAGAAGGATCACCCTCATACACTCAGATTAGATACTGTATAGCCAACATGCTAGTTGTTGTTTTCTCTCCTCTGCAAATCTATCACACATTTTGCCTTGTATCCAGTATGTTTTAGAACGTATGGTCATTATTATTTTCCATTGATTTTATTTTATATTTTTATATTTTCAAAAGTTTTTTTAAACACTATAAGCAGTCAATTTCTGACTAGTCTATTATACTCCATTATGTCTCCCACAATAAGGACAGCATTATGTCATCAAGGTTACTTCACTACTGCATTTTTCAGTATACATTACTCAATATATTCCTAAAAAAAATCTGAATTCAGTCATTAATTCATTAATTGCTAGCAGCCTAAATAGAGTAGAAAGGAAAGGAGGATAGACCGAGTATAAAGAATTGTTATAGAGGACTTCTGTTATTGGGAGGGCTATGAGGTAGCAACGAGCGCGCTGCTCTCCTCGGTGACACAAACACTTTGAGGGTCATGTGGAGGTAAAGTGTTTGTGTGTGCGCACACAGAAAGGCTTAAAAGACATTTCTGCGTGCACACACTCTTTTAACTCTTTTCGCCACGTCCTAATATAGAAGCAGTGATTGTGTGTGTGGTTGTTGTGACCATGACTGACAGCAGTGTGTCAGCAGCTTTCGCCTCCCACTCACTTCACAGGATGCTTGTCTGCCTGTTGGACGGGAGAGCTTTGGTTTAGCGTCGGATAGCTACACAGCTCTCCCCGAGTTTCACCAAGATACCCTGGGAGCACCACGGTCTGATCTTCCTCCTGTTTACTGGGTCTCCAGTGTTTTTACTTTTCGGAGGGGAAGATTTTGATGTAGTATAAGACATTATTTTAACCAGTGCCAGTTGTGGAGGTTTAAGCCGGGACCTCACCTGTGAAATGGCCAAGGTTGGACCCAGATGCTCTTCTGTAAAGGCCAGTTGAAGGATTTTCTAGTGGTTTTGGATTATTCTAGTGCAAGAATACGATGCTAGTAGGATCAGCATATTTTGTTGGCCTTAAATTAGTGGTCAAAGATTGATGTGTCTGCCGTAGCAAAGAACGGGGCAGTTCTATTTCAGTGGACTTCTATTAAGATGAAGGAGAAGAAAGCTCAGGAGGGGCTGGAAAACCCCGTTGCTCAGCTCCTCAGCTCATTGGCTTTACCGTACTATCAAAGGGTAGGTTACCTTTTTTATGGTCGAAATTGCACATATAGGCCTGTGCTGCGTCCCCAACTGATTCATGAAAGGATACTGTAGCATGTTATATTTGTATTCATTATTATTATTATAAATTAGTATAAGTATCAATGTTCATTAATAATGGCTTAGATGTACAGCTTTCTACTGTAGGAACAATGTACCTCTGTCCCTTTTAAAGAATACAGAATGGTCTTGTGGATAGCGGGGTTGACTCCCAGCTGAATGGTCCTGGGTTCGATCCCTGAATATTCCTTGCCTTTCCGTAGGCGTCCTTAAGCAAGGTGCCTAACCCCTACCTTCTCCTTAATTTGTATTCATTGTGGTGTCTGATACCTTATCGTATTTGTAACATGGTTCTACTGTACAAAGAGCATCAAAAGATGATCGCAAATTTGTATTTTTTTTGTGGGGTAGAAACCTCGCAAAAACAAAAGGACATTTTATTTCATGAAAACGTCCTTGTGCTTCCTGTGAATATAGCACATTTGGATGCAGGAATACATGCCTTCTAAAACTTAAACAATGTGTAACAGTGTGAACTGTTAGCACTGCTTGATTTTGTAGTAGGTGGGAAGTGTCAAGAACATTAATACTAACTTTTAATCAAATCTCAGTACTTTTTCATCTATATTTTTCATACAGTATTCTATTTCAAAATAAAACCAGGGTATTTATGCTGTATACATCATATCCTAATAGAATAGACTAAATAGCAGGAAGTGATTGCATCATCATTCTCCCATTGAACCTACGGTGACGGGAGATTCTCCGACTTTTATGTCACATTGTCATAGAAACTGGCCCATTTTCTCCCCCGGAATGTCTTTTCATAGACAGTGAGGTCAATCAGCTGCGTGCAAATGAGTCACCGTTTATCAGTATAGAATAGATAATAGACTATACCGTCGTCCAGAGTACCTGGGAAGTTGTCTTGTATTAAGATTGGCATGTCGTGGCATTCGCTTTGTGTTGTGGATCTATAGACTAGTGAGTCTAGTAAACACAGGAATCTGTATGTGCGTGCGTGTGTGTTTGTGTATGTGTGGCAAGTGCAAGTATCAAGTGTGCCCTAAACTGAGCTGTTATCAAAATGTTCCAGTAATGCCAACTACATCGGTACAGTGTGTATCCATTTGCACTACACATATTTATTAAGATAATTATGATGACTGGTGTATGACCTATTCAGCTATTGCCAAATGAGCATACAGTATTGTATTGTAAGTCATTTTGGATAAAAGCATCTGCTAAATGTAGTAAATGCCTAACCCCTACCTGCTCCTTATTACTTGTAATTTTTCCTCATTGTAAGTCGCTTTGGGTGATAAGCGTCTACACAATGACCTAATTGTAAATGTAATCTAACCGTACAAAATGTTTTCAACGCGACGCGCACCTTTAACGGTCTCACACCTCTCTGTGTCTGCCAGCTGTCCGGTGGCTGTGAGCTGACGGTGGTGATACATGACTTCCTGGCCACCAACGGCGGCAGCAGCGGGGAGCTGACGGTGCGGCGTGGCCAGACGGTGGAGGTGCTGGAGCGGCTCCACGACAGGCCAGACTGGTGCCTGGTGCGTACCACGGACCGCTCCCCGGCCCAGGAGGGCGTTGTGCCCTGCGCCACGCTCTGCATCGCCCACTCCCGGTCCTCCATAGAGATGGAGGGGCTGTTCAACCACAAAGGTAGGATGGGAAGGGGTTCACCACTTAATGTTCTAATGCCCAGGGGGTTAGTGGCAGGTTGACTTGGATGGCAAACTAGTTATCGATTCATTTGTTTGTTGTTCTCGACACGATTGATAAACTAGACTGTGAATGAACTGAGCTGCTATTTCCAAACTGCGTTGAGCAGCATTCCATGGTAAACAAGCTTCGACTGAAATATAAAGCATGTGACTCCGAACAGTGGCACAGAATAGGTGTTAGTGCATGTAGGGATGTATATTGTGGTCTGCGAGGGCTTTTCCACCAAATGAATGTGTTCACCACAGGCTGGGAACTCCAGATGTCCACATACTGAGTAAGTACAGCCATGATGATTCATGTGCTGCACAATAACAAGTTGGAAAGCTGTGCGGCGCTTTCAAGCTCCAATTTGTAAATGTTAGAATGCCCACATGAACACATGCACTGTACACTACACACAGGCGCGCATGGGGAGTTGGTCGACAGTCAGAACACATAAGATGTCTACTGAGAGCTGCTCTCATCGTGTCCTGACAAAATGCCAATAAAGATAATTCTCTCTTTAATTAGGAAGGGTAGGCAAGGCCTACAGCTTGTTTCCATGGTGATGGAACATATAAACATCCTCACAGCCTCTTTGTAGTCAGAATGCCGTGATACCATGTTTATCTTCAAATGTCTGATTCTAGGAGACGGTCAAATACAGGAGCAAACAGCTCTGGCAGCAGATTAATGATTTATTCAACTTAATGATCAAGTCTAGAAGTTTTCTGGTGCGGTGAGCTTTTCGCTGCCTCCTAAATTACCTAATTATTGTTTTCCTCGGTTCCTGCACTCTAAATGTGTGTGTCTGTGTTTGTGTGTGTTCGGATGAGGCGTTTTAAAAAGAACGGGGCTCTCTGCAGGGGGTTGATCTAGTCACAGACCAGGCCGCTGCTGTTGAGGAGGAGGAGGAATATCAGTCATTGTGTTTTCTACTTCTGTAGCCTTAATGACTCAACTGATGAACCATGCAGGACAGTCACCCAAGTCATGGAAGGGTAAAGATTTGGGGATTAGGGTGGTCTACAGGAAGTATCTTATTCCCGCTGTGACACAGACACATGACTATAGAATAGAATAGAATAGAATACAATCCATTTAATTTTGTGACATGAAAAGGTTTGATTCAGCGACGATTGTAGTATTTTGTTTTCCATACAAAGAGTCTGGTGTTGGCCAACATAGAACCTTGTGTATGCATGCTATTCATTGTGTGTATTTTGATGGCGGCATAGCAGAAATCTGTGTAAACCGATATTAGCAGAAAATCAGGTTTAGGTGACTCTAATCAAGATACTTTTAGAGGAATTTAGAATGTAATGAGTAGGGTACAAGTGCCATAAGTCTATTATAAATGGACTCTTTGAGAGATGGGAAATGTAAGTGTGTGTGTGTTTTACATCAAACAGGGAGATCTTTGTGTGTCTTGCCTGTGTAACCACTCCAGTTTAGTACAGTGTGCACATGGGATTTGTCACTTTTAGTAGTTTGGATAGGGATTTGTTTAAACGAGCCTAAATATCTTATAAAGCACACATTAGGACTGTCAAATAAATGCACCTATGTGAAAAACCCTTTCTAATATCTCAATAAACCTATATATTCAATATATAGGATATATTGAAATAGCAGACCTAACAGATAAATTTATGAGAAAGTTTGACTTTAGGCGTTTTGTTGCAGAGTTGAAACTTCTATGCATCCTAAATGCCTCTAAAAGATGTGTCCACCCACACAAACTGAGTGGGTGCTTCTGCAAAAGGGTAATACTGTCGAATCTGCCTCGTGTTTCCGAGCGTTACTTTGGAACAGCAGAGGAATAGTGGAGGCATGCCTGCATTGCATGGCAGCCACTGGATAAGGACAGAGGGAGGGATTGAGAGAGAGAGAGAGAGAGAGAGAGAGAGAGAGAAAGAGAGAGGAAAAGAGGGAAGATACCACCCGTAATTCTGCAGTTGACTGAGTTGTTTCTCTTCACTGCTGGACTATATTCTCTATCTGTCAAACTGCAGGAAAGTGCTCATTTAATTTCTTCCCGTTTGAAACCACAGTTATTTTAAAGACCAATTTAAAAGTCCCAGCTCGTGCCTGCGAGGATGTTGTGATTTTAAAATCTTTTTTTAAAAGGTGGTTTTTGAGCGTTGATATTTAGGTGAAATGGCACATGGAATCGAGTCCCTGGTGACTCTAAATCCTCTGTGTCACATGGACTCGCCCCGGAGAGGACAGACAGACAACTGCAAGTTTTGGCTGCTGGACCTGGGTAGGTGCTGACAGTAGTGAGACAGTAACAGTTTCACAGCTGTGTGCAGGACAGAAGGGTTAGGGAAAAGTTGTGTTATTATAAGGGGTGTGTTCTTCCTGATGAGCATGTACTATTATGTATTTTTCAACCGGTTGTAAACCATTTTCCACACAGGAAAACGGTTTGGGCTATTTTTATTTTCAAGCGTTAGTTTCATTTGTTTATTTGTTTTTTTATTTTTTTCTTATTTAGTTGATTTATATAGTTGATTTTGGTTTGATTATTTATTTTTATTTAGCAAAAACAAGAGAGAACAACAAGGAACTACGTGACAATTTATTTCCTAGCAAGCCCCAGAGCTTTATTACCCAGCCCTGGGCATGCTCAAGGTGTGAGTTGTAAAACAATGAGTGGGGTTGTTTATCAAATAATTCAAATTATATTAATGTGCACACATGCAAGTCAAGAAGATGGCATTTTTACAGTGTTGTCATTGAAGACAGGGATTCACCAAAAACGGATTTGATTTAGATTTTTCTGACCATTTTGTTTTTGTCTATTATACAGTAGATGTCACGTCCAAATACCCCACTGTAATTTTTAGTTCAGCAAAGGCTGCTTAAAAGGTTTCACTGATCAAGAGCGGATTATGAGAGAGATGCTGGGACAATGAATGAATTTAGTGAGTGCACTATGGCATGATGGGATTTTAAATCTGTTTTTGAATAACTTTATTATGATCGTCTGTGTTGTGGGGCACATTGTTGTCAGGAAGAAGGTCAGGACTTTTTACTGAGTGAAGGAAATTGTGCAATAAAGTAGAATAGAGGCAGTAGGGGGCTATCACTAACGAGCCTGAACTCGTTAACATCCTTTACGTTTATTTTTTTTTTCATGCAGTTGCTAACATCCCAAAATCACATCTGGCTGGCAACCTGTGTCTAGTCTCTCTCTCTCTTCCATGAAGGTAGAAAAAAACAACCCCAAGAGTGCATATCAGCGACATCCCTCTCAGCTCTATGCCCTTTGAAGCTGCCCTCCTATTCTAACCTCGGAGCTCTGACTGAGTCACACCCTTCCCAGCAATGTCAGCATACTATGGGTCAACTAGCCTCCCCCCTGGGGCTTTTCACTATCTGGATGCCCCCAGCCCACCCAATCTCCCCTCCTACCGCAAGCAAATCTTCTCCACACACACTGACTGCTGTTTTTACATGTTTTTGCTTGTGTTTGCATCCCTCCTCTCCTGTAATACCAACCCCCCCCCTTCCCAGCACCAACTAGACCACCATCACACCACCCTCCAGGAATCATGCCTAGGAATCCCAGGCATGTTTCTGTGGCTTCCACTGGTGTCCTGGATCACTTTAAATCCCACAGCCTGTCATTTGACAGCGTGTAACCCCAGGGCACACTGCTGTAAATCGTAAGGCTCGGTGAGGTTTACATACATTGGCATGAGTTATTGAACTATGGTAGGTTGTCAGTGACTGGTAGCTCCTGTAGCTAACATCTAAAGACCAAGTCTATTTTAACTTGCATCTATTTTAACTGGCTAGAATCTTCCCAGGGATATTGGAGCCCTGAACACAGAAGCTGCTGTTTTGGGTAGGTAGAAGTACCCATTGAAATTATTGTAGTTTTTAAGTAGTGAACCAGAAGGACACTTTTTTTTGTTTGATTAACTATGAAGGTATACAGATAATTCAGATACTATGCTCTATTCGGGTGTGGCTTTGTAGCTTTTATATGATTTACAGTACCAGTCTGGACACACTTTCTCATAAAAGTGATTGGTAAAGTGTGTCCAAACATTTGACTGGTGGTGTATATAATTACCTGCTCAATCTAGTATCAGTGCCACAGCGGTGATGCGTTTCCCATGAGAGCCAGACCAGCTGTGCCCGAGGTGTGGTCAAGATCAAAGACACCCTGCAGGACAAAGGGCAGTGGTCACGACCCCTACCACATAGGCGCTAGTTCCTTACGCGCCCGTGTGTGCATGTTTGCGGGTTGTATTACACGGTGGAGGAATGTGTCAAGGCTGCTATTAACAAGCACTCTACAGTGTAATCGCTGTTTTTTACAAACCGTGGTCATCACTTTACTGTAATGCTGTCAACAAAAGACAACATTTAAGATGTATCATAATATACTACTAATAAGAATCATAATATATAAGATATCATAACAAAGGTCTGAAGATATCATAAGATATGTAATACAGTATATCAAATTACCCGACAATTTAGTCTCACCTCAAAATGATGGCTTATGAAGAAACCACACATAACTTTCTGTGTTTTTTGAGAGTGAGAAAAGCATATGCACTATACTGGTGTTGTGTTCGTACCAGCCTTTACTCACATCATGCTGCATTTGGTCTTGTTTAGTAACCCTGCAGCATGCTGTGGTTGTAGAACTGTGCAAAAAACAACAGCAATGATGTCGAACTTTGAAGAGTCCGTGTCAATACATTTAATACTTCACAATCAGAATTAGACCCATGCATAGGCCTTCACAATGGTGCCCATGAGTAAAGCATTCCACAAGAGTTTTGTAATAACTGGGTGTCATTAATAGTGAAGTTCGTAAATGGCAGGTGGTGTGCAGGTATTTTCCACATTAATTTCCCTCCAGAACAACATTCACCACCCCCCACCCCCCGCATTCTCCTATTATTCCAAATAGGTGGGTGAATTTATGAATTTCAGCGATAGTTTAACAGTAACCTTCTCCCACAGTGAATGGCCTGACCTTGTATGACTTGCATTGTAAAGTCAGGATAAACCGATTCCACCTGCCTTGACTTGTCAAGATTATGGTTCCCTAGAGGGAGGGGGGTTTAGATAATCTCACGTAGTGTTAGTGGGTTCTTGCAGTTTTTTGCCATTTTTTTCCAGATCTCCTTCCTGAACGGCTGGCTGTCCTGATGCTTTTAGTGGCTTTACTGGATGCTTAATGGCTTTAGTGGCCCTGATGTTGGAAATGTGTGTTTTTTTTTTTTTGGTGTGTCATGGGAGAACACATGCTACATATCAGTACGCTGCAGTAAAATTAATTCGCCCAGAGACACGCAGGTGTGCTCACAACAGGCATGCACTCACACACCAATTTAATTCCATATAATTGAATGAGAAGAAAGACTTTGCACACCTGCTGTTCATTGCCAACCCAGGGAACAACATAAAGTCACTCAAGCTAGTCCTGTTGTGATTTATTATCTTCAGACCTTTGTTATCACACATGATCCTGTGATGAATGGCGTTACATCCACAGGCGTTAGAACCCCCCCCCCCCTAGCTCTCTGTTTAACAGCTGTGCTGCAGTGTACAACAGAGGGGTAGAGAATGGTGGGAGCGTTTGAAAGCTAATGCGGGGGGGAGAAGAGTGAAGTACCAGCCATTCAGTACTCAGGTGCAGGAGAGGTGTGCTTTCTCGTTGTTGCAATGCCGGTTTCAACCACAAGGTTAATTCTGGACACAAATCGAGGAGTGCCCATTTTAATATTGTATCTGTCTGAAAAACCAATAGGATCATTTCATTTGATTCAGCTCCTAAATCCACATTTCCGCAATGAGTCAAACATTAAGGCAGAGAGAGTTGTAGGAGGAGGGCGGGAGAGAAAGAGAGGAACTCTGTCCTCTGTCGGCGTCAACTTGAACCTTCGTACAGATGCACTTGTTTTTGCGGTCAGACTCCTTCTGGAAGTAATTTACTGTTCTGCAGAATGAGATCATTCCCCGAGAACACACTCTCATTCTACTCCAAGAAAGAGAAATGAAATTGGCTCTGCTGAACCTCTGCTAGGGATATGTTCTCATATCCAGCAGAGATACCGCTTCTACCGTGTTCTGAATCGTATTTGAGGAGGTTTTACGACCCAGGAGTGGACCCTGAGGCTTGGATGTGAAGTGCGGGGCCAACTCGCAGGCCTGAATTTTCACCCAGCTAGATTTATAGTAAAATCAAAAAATGATGTTTCCCTCTTCTGTGATATCTTGGGTGTTGTTTTCCATCTCCTTACTTTTTATTGGCCGGCAGACTGGCCTCAATGTGGGTCAATGTGAAAATGTGCAAATGTGCTCTGACCTGTCATTGACCCCCTCCCTGGTGTTGTGTTGGGGTTGCACACTATGACAGCAGACGAATGACTGTCATCCCCTGTGCTCTTTGAGCAGCATTCTGCACAGTTTACTATTCACTGAAGTGTGTATTCTGTGCTTCCATTAGCTTGCTAGGATTTTGTCAGAGACAGCAATGCATTTGTGAACATTACTAAACAGTCCACTTAATCTACATTCCAACAAGGGCGGGAGGGAAGGAAGGAAAGAGGGAAGGAAAGAAGGATATGTCATTGGAGAAAATAGGACAAATGCATAATGAAAAGAGAAAAAAGTGACGGTTAAACGAGGGCGTGACGCAGATGAAGGAACAGTCAGAGCTAGACAGGTGGAGGTATGTTTGACACACTCAGGCAAGGCTTGAAGCGCCTCAGACTGCCGTTTTTAGTCTTGTAACCGGCGTCAGGCTTAGCTCCCCTCCTACAGACTCCCCTAGGCGCTGCCATGAGGGGGAGGCACGCCCGCCTGCCTGCCTGCCTGCCTGCAGCAGATAGAATCATACGCAGCCTCGCTATTTTTATTTGTTACAGGCTTTCCGTGTCTCTCTCTTGCTCGCTCATATGCTGAGACAGTGCCCAGGGAGAGCAGCTTATGCAAGTTTTACATAATGCTGTGCACAGCGCCTTTTTAAATAAGACACAGCCCAGCCCGGTCCATTTCAAAGGCACTATCTCTATGCTCTATGCAAGGAAGTCTGGAGGAATATTGCCAGAAGGAAAAATGCAGAAGGAAACTGCAGTATTGTAAACTCCTACACTTAAATGATGCGGTTTTTAGTTTCAAACTCGCACTGCTATACTTTCGCAATTGAACGTTTGGTAGCATATAGCAATTTCTCTATCTATACATTTCTTGTTGTTGTGGTAACCAGCGTAAAGAAAACTTCCTCTTGACATGTAGTGGACACAGTAGAAACCAGACGATTGTCGTTTTTCTTTTCTTTCTGACCCATAATTAAGGGCATTCCTTTCGAAAGGGGAATTGTGGTTTTATGAAGAAAAGGGGAAAATGTGCTGTTCGTCACTGTACCGACATTTCCACTGTACATATTCTGCCAGAAATGTCATGCTGTTTGTCTCCTCTGACCCTTTCTATAGACACCCTGTCTGTGTCCAGTAATGATGCCCTCCAGCCGGGCTCCAGCCACACCCTGGGTCCCCACAGCTCCCCAGGACCCAAGCGTCCAGGCAACACCCTGAGGAAGTGGCTGACCAGCCCCGTGCGCCGCCTCAGCTCCGGGAAGGCGGACGGCCACGTCAAGAAGCTGGCGCCCAAGCACAAGAAGAACCGCGACGGCGCCAGGAAGAACGCGGACGTCCCACCCGGCTCGCAGAAGGACTCGGACGACAGCGCGGCCACGCCGCAGGACGAGACCCTGGAAGAGGTCAGAACTGGTTTACGCTTTTCGGACCATTGGTTACCGTCTACGTTTTCTGTCACTGCTCATTCAAACTGATATTGAACTTCAGTAAAATGCTTGGCTTGACTCGACTATAGCTTTCTCACGCTGATGTATACGAAGGAGATACCTAATGAACATCTATTTAATGGCTGTTTAATAGGCTACTATTATATCTCAACTTGCATTTATGACACTGATTGAAGTGAAGTGCGGTAGGCCAAAATAATAAGTAAATACATGAATGAATGCCGGGTCCTAGACTTGCAATCCACTCTTTGGGCCGTAACCTAATTTGCGGGAGGAACTTTATAGTACATTCAGAACATTAGCTAACGCCCTTTCTCTCTGCCCCCATCCCCTCTTCATTAATATCACTCTCTATGACTCTGTACTGTCTCTGTTGTTTCCTCCAGCGTATGCGTAACGAAGGGCTAAGCAGCGGCACCCTGTCCAAGTCCTCCTCGTCGGGCATGCAGAGCTGTGGCGAGGAGGAGGGGGAGGAGGGCCCAGATGCCGTGCCTCTACCGCCTCCCATGGCCATCCAGCAGCACAGCCTGCTGCAGCCCGACTCCCAAGATGACAAGGTGAGGAGCCCAGTGCGATGCTAGGAGCTCACACTGGCAGATAACAGCGCACGCACCGAGTGTTAGCAGCAGTGTTAACCAGTGTTAGCAGCCGTTAGCAACTCATGGCCACGTTTATGTGGACGGGCTAAGGAAGGACACACCTGGGTAATGGTCTCACGCACACACACTTTAACGGCACACAAGAAAATGTAGGAACATAAATATATATTTTATGTATGAAACAGTTGGACACACATCTACATCTCACCAAAAGGACAGCATACAAACAAAATAACTTTGACATTTTTTGTGTTTTGATGTCAATTTGACTTTACTTTGACAATAACATCTTTACTTTCTTTTTGATCATTTTTGAAGTTCCTGTCAACCAAGCCGATTAAATTGACTCACACTGTTAACTTCTCTCACTAACATTTGAACTGTTTTCTCTTCTTTTGTTGGCGATTGCACGTTCAGCATTATGTTGATTTTTGTTCTGATTCTCTTCTTTCCCAGTTTCCCTACCTTTCCATGTAAATCCACCCCTTCCATTTTTCATCAACTTTATTTGCCTCTCCTCTCGCCTTCTCCTGATCATTTTTTGCCATAGTGGTATGATGTTTGCAGGGTTATGTTGTGCATTCCCTCCCAAGTCTGGTCTTGCCGAGAACAACCCTTTATTGAATTGGTCTTGCCACTATGCCTCCGGTTGTAGCCTTTTGCAGACTAAGCAACTGTTTTTATTTTGCAACACAGCTACATATTTACATTACTGACCAGTCATGGTGCCCATGCTCAGAAAGCTTGTCCAGCCTTAAAGCTAGTCCGTGACCTAAACCTCCCTCCGCCTCCCAACCCTTGTGTCCCATACACTAGCCTGTGATTGGCTCCAACTAGCCACCCCCCCAACCCCCAATTCTGCCTCCAGTTAGGGAGCTCACACACACCCAGTCCTTACCTCGACATGTGGAATATCGAGGTCCAAACTCATCCACGGTGAGCCTTAATATTCACACTGCACCCGCCACAGTATGCACAACACCTATGAGCATCCTTTTATCTCAGTTGTAACACACTGACTAACTCTTACCATGAAGGACTGTAGATAATTCCGTATTCTAATGTAAAAATGTGTAATCGCTAGAATATTAAAATGTCACTGTGTCTTTGTTTCACACACTGCTCAGGCTGCGTCGCGTCTGTCCGCTCGGCCCAGTAGCTCAGAGACTCCCAGCGCTGCAGAACTGGTCAACGCCATCGAGGAGTTGGTGAAGAGCAAAATGGTAATATACAAGACCCAATAAAAACAGCACGCACACCACCCCTGAAGACAGCAGCACACACACACACACACTGTGCATCTGTGTATCTGTGGTCTAGGTGGGTGTCTTTATCCCTGGTGGTGTTGATGTAGAATCCGGCGTCAGATCTCACCAGTCCTCTGTGAGTGCCGTGATTCACAGTGCCAGCTGTCCCCCTGTTCCAACCAGCTGGCACTCTAGCCTGGTGCCTACCCTGACACACATGTCCACTGGCCCACAGTTAGACACATATCAAAGTGCACACCATGTGCATTTGGCAATGCAGTGCAATGGAAGATTGCAGTCAAACTGCTTGAGTTGTTGTTTATATTGTTTGTTCTTTCTTTTTTTTTTCTTTCTTTCTTTCCTTCCTCCCTCCTTCCTTCCTTACTTTTGGTTCGCTGTCACCATGCTCTTTCTGTTTCCGCTTCAGTCTCTGGAGGACCGGCCCAGTTCTCTGTCAGTAGAGCAGGGTGACAGCAGCTCTCCCTCCCTCAACCCGTCCGACAACTCCCTCCTCTCCTCCTCCTCCCCTATCGATGAGATGGACGAGCGCAAATCAGGCTTCTTCAAAAGAAGACAGTAAGCTACGCTTAGCTTGTATTACATTTAAAAATAACAATGCCCTAGATTTTCAATGGAAACCCGTAGCGTAAATGTAAGCAGTTAAAACAAGAGAAGCTAGTTGCAATGCACATAATTGCCTTTTTCCATCCGTCATTAAACAAATATTTTTTTGCCATCCCAACCTGAGATTATGAAATGCTTGTCTTGTTTCCGATCTGTAGTTACGTGCTGTTAGAGCTGGTGGAGACAGAGAGAGACTATGTCAGGGACCTTGGATCAGTTGTTGAGGTGAGATATGACTCTTTTATTTAGAAAAATCAATATAATAAATAACAAATTCTTAATAATTTTACAATTAAAACGACTCTGTCGCTGCAGGGCTATATGTGCAGAATGAAAGAAGAGGGAGTTCCAGACGACATGCGAGGAAAGGACAAGATCGTCTTTGGAAATATCCATCAGATCTATGACTGGCACAAAGAGTATGTGAATGAATTAATCATAATAATAATCATAATATCTAATGCAAGATACAAATATACAATACATATAATATATCTAATAATAATACAATGGAACAATTTTTGTTTTTGCCCCGACAGGAGACTGTACTTGTTTTAGTAATGCCTGACAGAAACATAGAGCATAATGTATTCAATACAATATAAATACTGTTTATTTTTTCATATTTCTTACTTGATTGGTGCAGTTTCTTCCTGGGTGAGCTTGAGAAGTGCTTGGAGGATCCTGATAGGCTGGCTCCTCTGTTTGTCAAACAGGTAGGCTGCACTTCACATTTACGCTTGGTTTGTCTTGCAAGGCTGTTATCCTTCCTTGTAAATAGTGTTTCTAGATTAATAAGTAAAGGACTATTGTGTAATAGTGAATAATATGTTTGTGCTTTCTTATTGCAGGAGCGGAGGCTACACATGTACATAGTTTACTGCCAGAACAAACCCAAGTCTGAGCACATTGTGTCAGAGTACATCGACACTTATTTTGAGGTAAGAATGTCTAGACTCATACACGTGTCCCACTCTACCACTGACTTGAACAAGACATTTATTCATGTGGTGATCTAGGTCAACGTGGCAGTCGTTGGATTCCTTAGCAGTATACCTGTTTATAATCTCCCAGACCTCTCCTAAAGTTGTTTTTGTTGTGCGGCTTTTACCAGGACCTTAAGCAACGTTTGGGCCACAGACTGCAGCTCACCGACCTTCTGATCAAACCTGTCCAACGCATAATGAAATACCAGCTACTACTGAAGGTTAATACTGTCTTCACAGGCATCATTCCTAGAGATTGACTGAAATATGTGCTTTCCGCTGAATGCCTGACAAAGGACTATATTGATCAAGTACCATAAATAAGCACTGGACTGCTTTTTATTTATTTATTTGCTCAGGATCTCTTCAAGATTTCTAAGAAAGCTGGAGTGGATACGGCAGAGCTGGAGGTAAGAAAGGCATGCTTTCTTTAATAGTTAAGCAATCTCAAAACCCATCGGCTATCTGTCTGACGACTATATACCTCTGGGGGCAAGGGCCAATATTTCTGGTGTTCCAGTGTAGCCAGCAATAATGAATATCCGGGCTTCCTCTTTCTATACCAAAATTGTGTACCGTTGCCTACAGATTCCATATTCATATACAGATATCTGTTTATAGAGATTAATAGTTGAGTTGTGGAATATAGAAGTGGCTTGTGATTTAGATTTAATGGCGCGGGTAGGAGATCATGTTGGAGATCATCAACATCTTGTCTGGGAGTCCACCACCTTAACCACTAGGCTATCCCGCCCCGTCTTGTTTACCGTTGGCAGAGCTGCGTCATGGCCAGTAGGTGTCAGTGTAACATCTATCATCTGCTGTTTTAATGTGTGGTTTTATTGTTGTACTGCAGAAAGCAGTGGAGGTGATGTGTGTGGTCCCCAAGCGCTGCAACGACATGATGAACGTTGGGCGCCTCCAAGGCTTTGATGTAAGGCACTAGTTCATGTATGGGTGGCTTCCTTTAACCTGCTGTCCTGTGTATTGATGTGCATTTTAAACAATGTACCACTAGATGTCAGTGTTGACTCATTTGCCAAAGTTACTTTTTTCATGGTGCTCTCCTCTCATGTATTAAGGGGAAAATTGTGGCCCAGGGCAGATTGATTCTCCAGGACACCTTCATGGTTTCAGACCAGGATGGGGGTCTCCTGTCTAGGATGAAGGAGAGGAGAATCTTCCTCTTTGAGCAGATTGTCATTTTCAGCGAGCCCCTTGACAAAAAGAAGGGTTACTCCACCCCTGGCTACCTCTTCAAAAACAGCATCAAAGTGAGTGCTGCTAGCTGAAATAAGGAAAACAAAATGTTCTGGGCAATACTATCAGTGAATGTTGGCCTCAATTCCTATTATCTCTCTCTGAACTCTTTCCTTTTCCTTCTACTCTGGCCCCATTCCTTTAGGTAAGCTGGTTGGGTTTAGAGGAGAATACAGATGACCCTTGCAAGTTCACGCTGACCTCAAGGTCCTCTAGTGGTGGACAGGAGCGCTACACCCTCCACTCCACCAGCCCTGGGGTCAGTCAACTCTGGATTCATCAAGTCAGCCAGATACTGGAGAACCAGCGCAACTTCCTCAATGGTGAGTGACTGGTATATTATAAATATTTGCTTTCACATATGCCGACACAGCTTTAAAATACCCTGGTGTATCAGTTTCACTTTAATATTTTCTTTGGTGTATAAAATGTTAAATTTACATTTGATGAAGGTCGTCTGTAAGTATTTGAACAGTGGAACTATTCTTGTTATTTTGTTTCTGTACTCTGTACTACATTCAATAGAAACAATGATTATTAAGGTGTGTAGACTGTTTAATTTAAGGCTATTTGCATCCACGAACCGTGAACCATGAACCTGTGTCACTGTTCAGACTGTAGGAGTTAACATCACTTCTCTTGCACACAGAATGTTATGTGACACATAATCTCTCTGTTCTCTATTCTCTCTCGCCCCCCGCTCCCCCCAGCTCTGACGTCCCCCATAGAGTACCAGAGGAACCATGTTGGTGGAGGGGGCTCCGGCGGCCCCCCCAGCTGTAGCAGCAGCAGCAGCAGCACCGGTGGAGGACTGGCGGGGGGCAGCAGCTCCAACACCAACAGCATGGGAGGAGGAGGGGGCGGAGGCGGAGGAGGAGGAGGATCGGGGGGCAACACCTCCCTGTGCGGCCCTCGCACCCGACCGTCGCGCATCCCTCAGCCCTCCTCCCGCCTCCCCCAGCCTGTCCACCACCACCACCCCCCGGGCCCCGAGGGGCCCGACCGCTCAGCAGGTACGTGGTCGCCTAGCCAGCCCCCATCCCCCCTCTCCCTCCCCGCCAACCCCTACTTAGACGCGAAGGGCGAGGCCTTAGCGTCAGAGGTGCCCAAGATGTGGGTGCTCGAAGGGCCCCGAGAGACCAACGGTAATAAACCGCCGGGCGGCGGCGACGAGGGCAGCCCCCGACAGGGCCCACGAGGAGGAGACAGGGACCCCCAGAGGCATCCGACAGGCGGGATCCCACAAATGGCCGTGGCACCTCTAAATCTCCCTCTCAAAAACCCTCGAATCGGGTTCGTGACTCCCCTGACTTCTCCTCAGTCACCTTGTGGAGGTCATGGGAAGGAGGGCGGCGTTCCATCCCACAGCCCCGCTCTCAAAAGCAACTCCTTCTGGGCCACGGTCTCCATTTTGCCCGCCTCCCCAGCCAGCCGGCCCGGTTCTTACTCCTACCCCGGTGACGGCGGGGGCAACGGGGACTCCCTGGGCAGAGGAGGCCCCGTGACGCCCTCTCACCACCGCCACTCCACCCAAAGTAAGGACATTGACCGCATGAGCACCTGCTCCTCCACCAGCGAGCACTCCATACACTCCACGCAGTGCAACGGGGTAAGACGCCAAATCGAGGCCCAGGCTTCAGTGCGGCCTTGCCCTACTCACCAGTCACTAACCCCTCCCCGCCTCGCTGGCTCGCCAGTCAGTCACCCTGCTGCTGCTTCTCCATACGACATCTACTCATTTTACTGCTACTACTGCTGCTGAAACACTGGGGAAACGTCTATGCACACTAACTTGGCAACAACTATGCGCGTGTGTCGCGAATGTTTTTCTAGTTCTTACAGATTGTACTAACAGTATGAGTCTGGCTAATAATGCAGCTGTTTAACACTGTGTGTTCACAATCTGCTTTAGTTGTTTAGTTCCCCATAGCTTGTTGTTAGTATTCTGTTGACTAGAGTTTGCATTAGCTTCTCTTAGCTAAAGGGTACTAACTATTAGCTATTTTTCCCTTGTTTGTCATCCTTTGATAGAATGTTCTCCTGGCTCTGAAGATTTTTCGTCAAAACTAAGATATATCTTAAATATGAAGAGCAGTTTCATGTTCTGTGGTTCTCTGAACAGTTTTTTTTGGTTTCTGTCTTTGTCCTTCAACCAGTTTTCACCAGTTTCAACCTCTACCTTGCAGTGCACGCAAGTTTACGACAGACGTTCTTTACTCCAGTCATCTACTGTCATCTACTGTCATCTACAGTCTCTTCATTCCGGCAAATCTGCTCCCTAGTCTCTTCTTACTTGGACATTACTCTTTAAATCTGTCTCTCCTCAACTTGATATAGCTTTGGGTAACACAATCTCTGTCTTTGAACCTTCTTTGACAACTTCCTGACAAGAGACCACATTATTGTTGGTGACTGATGGTGAATGATTATAGGCCTGTGTGGTTGCTCTGCTTTTGATCTATTTTCTATTGGTGCACTTCACTGCATGGAGTCACTTGTATTGTCATGGGCTCACATGCACCAGTTAGCTTTTCAATCAAATTAATCATTTGATTTATATGGAGATTATAATCTACTTTATACTTTGTGTATTTATGTTGAATGAATAGCTTTTTTGTGTGAATGAATGAATTGGTTGTAATATATATATATTTATATGTTCTTATAAATATGTCCCTTGCACTATTTTACTGTTTGTGTGGATTTTGTGTTTGTGTGTCAGTGGGTGTGCATGTTAATCACAGTTCTGTCAACACTGCTTATAATCTTTTGTATGCTGAAAATGTGTGCATTCAACTAGATATATGTATATACTCTTTGTATAAATATATATATATATATATATTTATCTCACCCTGCAGAGTGAAAGCAGTAGCAGCAGCAGTGTATCCACCATGCTGGTGACCCAGGACTACGTGGCGGTGAAGGAGGATGAGATCACTGTCCAGCAAGGCGAGGTGGTCCAGATGCTAGCCAGCAACCAGCAGAACATGTTCCTGGTTTACAGGGCGGCCACAGAGCACTGCCCCGCAGCCGAGGGCTGGATCCCTGGCTACGTACTGGGACACACCTCTGCCTCCATCACCCCCGAACTCCCCGAAGGAACCATAAAGTAAGGCTGGATGACAGAACTTTTCGACGTCGACGTCCAGAAAAAATCTTGGCCAGACGTTCAATTATTGAACTGCATATCTACGTCCAAATAGGGTCGTAGTCAGACGTCGAGATACTGTATATGTGTGTATATATACAGTATGTATGTGTGTGTGTGTGTGTATGTATGTATATATATGTATGTATATATATATATATATATGTGTGTGTGTGTGTGTGTGTGTGTGTGTGTGTGTGTGTGTGTGTGTGTGTGTGTATATATACACACACCTAAAGGATTATTAGGAACACCATGCTAATACTGTGTTTGACCCCCTTTCGCCTTCAGAACTGCCTTAATTCTACATGGCATTGATTCAACAAGGTGCTGAA
>JAOEHI010000008.1:2455765-2493411 GCA_025447815.1 Percopsis transmontana | reverse complement strand
AGGGCTATATATACAGAGGTGTGCTGATTACTGTATGTTGATAAGTAACAGGTGTTAGAACTCTGGGGAGGCTAAGCTAGGCTGGGGAGGTGGGAATAAATTAAAACATTTATTAAACGATTAACAAGAAGATAACAAGGGAAGCCACTTCCATAGTTGTTCTTAGATTCATCTATAAGTGGGCTTTTAACACCACTGATCTATGTCACGCAGCACCTGTAAGTATGTTTGTTCCAATAGACCTTTTTCACAAGTGACCCGGAAGTGGGGTAAACTTTCTTCCTGTCCTGTCTACATAAATTGTTTAAGGAAGAAAGTGTACTCCTCATCGTTAGCACTTCTGGGTCACTGTGAAAAAGGTCTAATAGCCACAGGGAGGAAAGTGAGGAGAGCAATGTTTGAGTTTTGTGGCCACAGGAGGGCACAGCATGCCCATTTTACACACCCTTGCTTTATTAAGACGGGAACGTCTCAAAAAAGATCTTTCTCTCTCCCCTTTGTTATGCATGTATATCAACTCAATTAAAATATATCCTATATTTAGTTCTGTTTATAATTAACTACAGAATATGTATTGCCATTATACACACACACACACGCGTGCATGCGCATTCACACGTTCATAAATGTGCACACGAAGGGCTAAGGACTATAATATCTGTGGAATAGACTCTCCCCCAGTCTTTTTGGATCTCACAAAGACTTTAAATTCCCTCTATCAATACAACTGACTTCTTCTAAAGTAAACACTGATTATTAGAGCAGTCACTTCAATTGACTACACCCTGCTGAAGTTTCCTTTTATACAAAGTGAAATAAATTATTTGGAATAAAGCCATAGATGTGAAAATAGTGCTAGAAGATTTCAGAATAATGGCAGTGTTTTTGGTATTAAATAAATAAAATGGCTTTCAAATGGGCTTGAAAGGCTCATTTGATCTACGTTGATGTAGTGCTGGGTATTATAATAACCAATGGTGCTTATTGGGCAAAAAAAGGTGTTATGGTGGTATCATTTTAGGTTTATTTCCTATATTGTAATATTTGTTGTGTTGTGTTCTTTCTGTGACGATTTCTGTCCTGTTCCAGTATGTACAGCTCTCTGGTTTATTTTTCACTCGCCAATTCTTTGTCCAATCAAGCAATTGTAATCTCAAATCAGTGAAAAATGTTAATTGTGTAATCCAAGTGACGACTAACTTCACAAAGAGAGAAGTGTTTACTGTTTAGCCTACTTCCATAAGTCTTTTGTCTTCTCTCATATCTTAATTACAGAGTGATTAATTCAGTCTGCAGTAATTAAATGACAATTTTTTTTAGTAAGTGAAGATGCAAAACATTATCATAATAATGCTCCATTAACTTGTTTGTGTCTGTTTGTTTGTTTATTCAATGAAATATTAATAGCCCCAAACTAAAGTTGATATGCCATTAATTCTCTGTCACAAGTAGTCCTACAGATCTGGAGAATACAAGGCGCCAAACATGTCTGTTGAGAAAATAACAACCACATCACCAGCGCACAACACTTCGGTTGAAGTTTGTTAGTGTCAAACAACATTTAAAATGAATTATTCCTCTCAACATCAACATGTCCTTATTAATGATCCACACTTGTGAGAAACCATTTGTTATTCTACTCAAACGAGTGTATTTAGTTATATTCTAGATTTCCCCACATCCCATCTTTCTCACACAGCTTGTCGTTACCGACACCCAAACCTCCAAAGCCTTGCTCAGGGGCAGCTTTACAAGGGACCAGGTTAAGGAACTATCGTCTTGGGACAATGTGATCCTGAATCTGGAAACTTAACCAGTGTTGGATATCAAAGCCCCTCTTTCTCTCTTTATTTCCCTTTCTACAGAGAAGTCGGCACAGGTTATGTTTCAAACAAATGTTCAAGATGACTATTAATCTTTTAAAGCAAAACTTACATCTATATTAAGACAGTGTGTGCTTTGCAGTTGATTCATTGAACTTCAAAGCACTCTGAACTATTATGGCTCAAGGGACTCTGGAAGAGCAGCTTTAATGAAAGTGAGTTGACAGTGTTATTTTTATTTTCATCCCATCATTAGAGATGTTTGTTGACATTAACAGGACAGCTTTTACCATGCAGACTTAAAGGGGTATAGTGCATGTAATGGCCAGAGGGGGCAGAGCCGAGTCAACATGAATCCCTGCACCCATTCACACAACAATGGAGCATGTGTTTGCAGAATTCTGCAAAATTAGTTAGGATTTCATGACAATTGGAAGTAGAATACATATTCTAATCGAATTACTTTTCTAGGTAGTAGTGTAAAGAATTACAGTCTTGTATTCAGTAATCACATTACAGTAAATAATCTGATAAAAATCACGTTACTTTAATTTAACAAAATTTTATACTGGATGCTTTGAAAAGTGTTGATATTCTCAGTATTGGAACTTTACTTGATGCAAAGACCGTCAACAAAACCCAACGTACATGTTACAGTGTTGTGCCAAAATTGGACTTCTTACAACCTCCTTCATTATCATCAGCTTTATTAGTATACTGTGTACATATTATTTCATTTGTTTATCCATATAATGCCCTTTATACCAGATCTGCCTGCTTGTTTTTCTCAGCACTATGCTTCTAAAAAATTGGAAACACTGCGGGCAAACAATGTTTGCTCGACACCCGGCAAATGCAAAACTGTAAAGCATAATAGAATTTCCTTAATAATCACTGGTGTTTGACTTTTGACTAGCCCTATTGAAATGCCATCATCCTACAATCATCCTTAATGTCGAGAAGTTTATATAAGGCTTGGTTAAAATAAATTTATCAGCATACTCAATTTAGACAAACGTAATTGCTGTAGTAATGGATTACATTTTCTGAGTAACTTCCCAAACATTGCACGTTACCACTTTGAATATCAAGGTATTCGAGGCAACAGCTTCACCATGAACTGCTGCAGTCATGCTGTAAAAGGCCAGAAAACTGTGCCGTGTAAGTACAAAATGGACACATGCTCATTTCGTAGTTATATAAACCTCAATGAGACCCTGTGCTTAACTTAACGTGCAGGTAGAGCTTGACCACTTAAAGCTTTGCATACATAAAGTGCATCAGCTCTCTGTATCCTTATTCATTTTGCTGTTGAGACAAGAGTTTTAGTTCTCATCTAGGTAAGCAGGTTTTTATTTATGGGCATGAATAATTGAACATCTATTAGAATATCCCTCCCTCATGCATTGATGGCGGTACACATTAATATTTTAGAACATTAGTGAAACCTGGCTTTGCATGTCGTCTGTCCATATAATTTAAAAGTCTTTTTTTTTTTTTATTCTGACAGGTCAGCCTCATGTCATTTGAAAACATGATTTCCCCTATGCTCGTAGTGGCGTGAATATTAGTGAGACCTGGCTGGACATGTTATGACTCTGATGCACTCAAATTGTGACGTTATCTGTTTTTTTACTTGAACCGGACTATCTATAGTAACTTTCCTAAACAACTACTGAGGGCAAATCCTGATCGTGTGACTTTGTCTGCCATTGTATGCAAATTATATTCCACATGGAATTAATATGATAACATGCCCCTTAATACCCATAGGTTTACTGTATGGGTAAACAGGAAAGTTCAAGATCGTAGCTGTAACGTAAACCTATGTGTATTTTGTATGTACTGTATGTATATTTTTCTGTTTTGTGTGTGGGTGCGTGTGTGTGCGTGCATGTTTGCTTACTTGTTGTGTGCTTGTGCGTGTGTGTGTGTTTACGAGTGCCATCCTGGCTGTCAGGCAGCGGGGCTGACAGCAGTTAAAGGCAGTACGGCTGTGTGTGGTAACAGGCCCACTGTCACTTTATTCTACGTGTTCCTTACTCCTCTCTAATGGGCTTTATTTCATTGTCTGCTGGCAACACCTCCTCTTCCTCCTCCTGTGCCTCTTTCTTTGACTCCTTCTACACCCCCCCACCCGCCCACCCCCTCCAACCTCCTCATTTCCTTTCCCTTGACACATTACAGACTGCCTTTGGAAAATAACGGCGGGCCAGAGACCCCCCGCCAGCTATAATAATACAGTAAAACAACCCGACAGCTATCCTGCGAACGTTTGCACTTGTGTGTGTGTCTGTGTGCGCATGCACACATATTATTTTATTATTAAGTGTGTGTGTGTGTGTGTGTGTCTTGTTTGTGCATTCTGTTCAGACGTCTCAGTTGACACGTCTTTTTCGGTGTCCTGTAGAACCTATCAAAGTTCTCTCTATTAAAGAGCGTCAGCGGCACATTATTAGTCCCTGGTACAAGGGCAATCTATCCGGCCTCAGACTAAACAGGAGGGAGGAGGACGGGGGGGGGGGGGGGGGGTGATTTTCTGTCAGCTCCCAGAACATTAGCTGTCCCAGAGAGCTTGTAGCCTCAGCAGGTGTGCTGACCCACCAAGACCCATCAACCGCCCACCGCCCACACACACACACACACAGACGTTCACGCTCACACTGCCCATTAGACATGCTCGCTAATGCACATGCACAAACATATTTTTATGCATGTGTGGGTGCACATACATGAAGTAATGCCAACACACACACGCACTTGTACAGTATACAAGCCATGGACACAATAGCACTAGATAAGTTGAACAGAGCTAATGGTGTTGCATTAGTATTAGTGCAGTCTACTGTGGATAACCTATAGCGTGAACAGGACTAATTCAGCTGTGGGCGTGAAGAATATTGTGTTCTCAATAAAGGGAACATATCTGGTTTTGGGAAAATGGATTCATTATTTACTGACAACTAGAGCAACTTTTAAGTAGACCAGCCTTTAGCTTACCTTCACACAAGAGGGAACTTATTGTGAGAATGTTGAGACAAATGAACAGATAAATCTGCACGCACTCGTTGTTAAAAATAAATGTTTTGGTAGCCTAATGACTGGAGACGGTGAGAAATTCACAATTAAATTCCAAGATACACAGTAGATTGGGATTTTTTCATCTGTCTAGCAAACTAAGTTTTTAAATTAATGAATTTATAAATTTTAATATAAAATCGCAAATTTAAATTTCCTCTGGAGCTAAAATGATTTGCCTGCACTTTGTCTGTCCATGCGTACACCTTGTAATTGTCCATGTCCTTTTGCATCAAGCAGCCTTCCATTCACCATTCATTTAGAACATCTTGCATTCATTTTTAACTAAAGCTCTTTCCCAGCCCTTTATTAGCCCAGCACATACGGTCTGTAACCAGAGAGAGAGAGAGAGAGAGAGGATGTAAATGTGGAATAATGTAGCAGGAGTGAATTTGCATGGTCAAATGTCAAAAAAATGAAGCCTTCCCCTGAGCCTTGTCAGGAAAAATAACATAAGTGGCACGCTCCAGCACTGGCATGCCATTAGCGGTTAGCTCTGCCTGTCATCAGTCACCGGGAAGAAGAAGTGGTCGTCATTATCCCCCCCCCTTTACATACACACACACTCTCACACACACACACACACACACACACACACACACACGAAAATGGACAAGGGAGAATGGATACAGCCCCTCTTTCTTTGACAAAGAGGCCCGTGCACAAACGTATGTGCACACATAAGGCATAAGCACAAACAGAGGATGGTGTGCAACTCTGAACATCAAGCGCAGACACAAAAGCATACGCGCACACATCAACCCATTTGCTTCTTCTTATGACTGACAATATTGCTCACGCAAAAGCGTGTTTTATTATTCTCCTTCTTGACAGATATTTGTGTGTATTACTGTGTGTGTGTGTGTGTGTGTGTGTGTGTGTGTGTGTGAATTTTATGCAAGAGTTAAAGTTGAAGCTAATCGCTGTCAGCCACCACTCGGACACTACTTGTCCTCAGGCTGTTTGCAGCCACAAGATATGAATGCCCGTTGTGGCATAATAGCTTTATTTCCACTCTTGTAATGGCCATTAACATGCAGCGTCCCGCGACAGCCCGTGAACAAGACAGGCCAAGCAATTAAATATGCAACTAGTGGAGAAAGAGGGGGACGGCCGAGTAGAGAAGGGCTGAGAACAAACCGTTTCCCTTTACACACACACACACACACACACATACACACACACTCATTATGGCTCAGCTCTCTGCAGGAAAGAGGCTCTGGCAAGCAATTATATAATAAGCTTAAAGAGCATAAAATCAGCAGCAGCAGGCACAATTAGCCATTACATTCCCTGCTACTGATAGGCACACATTGGTGTTTGAAGATAAAAAAATCCTCTCACTGTTACATTGTCCTGACACCATGTTGAATTGTTTTAACAAGCATCAAAAATTCAATTATAATAATTTTTCTTATGGCAAAAGGGGTGTCTTTTTTATTTAGCATATTGTCATGATCATTTACTTACATTAAAATGAATTTTAGACTAGTACAATAAGATGTGCACTGTCTTTGTGCCTTTTGGTTCCGTTTGCCCTTGAAAGAAATCGCTGTTGACATTCGAGAATGCAATTTCCACGAGGCGGTGGGATGGTATGGATAACGCAAGTGGAAAACTGAATATAGGTTTGTATTAAAGCGTAGTTCATGAATTTTAAGACAGGGGATATATTGAGAATCACCAGATGCACAGAGAGAGAGAGAGAGAAGGAGTGAGAGAAAAATAGAGATCAGCACGGCAGCTAATGTAATGAATAATATCTCAAGTGTAAATCCAGCCAATTGAACCCGGGGTTGCCTTCCCCCTGCAGCTGGGCTAAATGAGTTTCCATGGGAATGTGGATGAAAGCAGCACAGACATCTCAGGTCAGGCATATTGGAGAGGAAGAGGCAGCGAGGGGCTGGGAGTATGAAATAGAGTCCTCGGGGTCTGGTTTGGAGAGATTTGCACTTGTGCTAAGCCACTTCAGATGTGAGTGGAGGGTCTAACAGCCTTAGACTGGAGCATCAAGGTCCATGTGTAGGTCTGTTGTTGAGCTCTGTAACGACCGCGGGTATATTATACCCCAGAATAGTGGGCACATTTTATACAGGTTATGCCATTTCTGTATTCAATTGGTCATATTGTTGCTGAATAGCGCTGGAGTCAGATAAAAAATATCATACATAACATACATAAATATCAATAGTATTACATTTACATTGAAATGCAAACATTCGTATCAATACAGGCATGGTAATACAACCTTTTTTAAATGATTTTTCGTCCTGTATTTTTCCTTCTCTGTGTCCGCTCACCATCCGAGGTGTCCTTGATTTAATTGAAAGCCTGCACCATCTCCCCTGCTAGGAACCTGTCTGCAGTGCATTAGAAGCTGCAGGGACCCAGTTCAAAGTGACACATTCAGGACATATGAGCTGCACATTACCTTGACACAATCAGACTGTGGAAATTAGCTGCTGTCTGAATTATTAAAATAACAAGGAACGTTTCATTTGGCTCAGCAGAGAATATATCCTGCCCCCACCCCCTCCCATATCCTTTCCTAATTGTCCACTTTAGCTAGTTTCTTTCAGACTTCAACATCAGTCAGTGTAAAGTATTGGCCTGCACATTTCTTCGTTCCCATTAGGGAAGAGGAACACGCCATGGCTGTTCACTGAGCCCAACTCATTTATTATAATGACCTGCCAGCCCAGACATGAACATGTTAAAGTTATAGGAGGGTAGGACATGACAGGCGCGCACAACCTTGTCATATCTGTGTTGGTCTAGTCAGAGCATACAGCACGCCCTCCTTTAGATAGACACAGAGATGGGCTGTCGGAAGCAGTTGTGTTGGTGGGGCAGCAAATGATTGATTGACTAATTGTGAGGTTACTACACCAGGAATATTGATGCCAGAGTGTATCATTAGTGGCCTGGTTCACGAGAATGCTTTCTGTATGTAACACAATAGCCAATCAGTACTGTCAATACAAAAGTTTTTTGACGTGCAGATATCATTTGTGCAGGAGGACATTAAATGTAAAGCATACCTCTTATTTTATTATTGATAGTATTGGGGGCGGTGATTACTTACAGGATTAGTTATACATAACATAACATAACATAACTACCTATCTTTGTTTGGAGATACATTTAGATTTTAGTGCTCGTAGTGCTGTTTTTTTTCTGAAAATCTCCAAAATGTTGGTTAAGGAATTACAAACTTCAATGGGCAAAAAACTCAAAGGCACTCGTGCAGAGTATATACTTTTTAAAGCATATGGTTATGACTTTAAAACAATAAACTCAACCTATGAATTACGGTTGGTACATTGATACATAACAACCCTGCATTTACATTCACCCCTGGAATTAGACAATTCTGTTGTATCCCTAACGCCATGTTAAACAGAGACATACACATAAAGACACACGGACACGTATTGCACACACCCTCAGGTTATTTTCCAAAGTCGTCTTCTGAACCGAACTCTATAATCCTCTGCCATTCTTTTAATCATCTGACACTCAGAGAGGCCAATATCTGTTTTCATCTGGTCCTGATAGGATCTCCTCAGGATTTAAAGAGGGGCGGCCTCGGCATGCTGGTTCCTGGCCGCTCCGCTGTGATCTGGGGCTTTGGGGAGTTCTCATTAGGTGTTAGCGGACCCCAGATCGAAGAAACCCAGTTCTGGCTAGTGGATTTTTAATCCTCCCGTGGCCTGTGTTGGGAGATGGAGTTATTTAGGAGCCTTTCATTAGCCTTACCACTGCACTTTGATTAAGAGAACCTCTGAGGATGGAGCCACTGGGCTGTGATTCGGAGGTGGAGATGGATTTGTGTGCACGCTAGTATGGGTAGTGTACAGATGCTTCCTGTACATGCTCATATGCGCATGTGCTTTCCACAGATGCCCACATATGAAAAAAACTTGAGGTTAAATGGAGACAGTTTGCCTGGAGAATAAAGGCAAGGCTTTCGTCTTTCTGTAGTGACCTTCCCAAAGCTGAAAGTCAAAGTTGAGGGGTGGTTGAGGTGGGGGAGAGACAGAGGTGAAGTATGGACAAGACCAAAAACTTTTGATGCCTGCAGCAAATTGATTTTCGGTCCCTCCTCTGTTGTGTGCAGGTAATAAAACCGGGCCGTTCTGTCAGCGTCGGGTTGAGAGCGGTGCCATCCAAGGGCAAGGCTGTCCTTTAGATGTAAAGAACGGATTGAAACCTGCTTTGTACTCCTATGGTTCTCCTGGTCTTTTGAAGTGACTGTGCCAAGATCAATGGCAAATAGGAAAGCTGGATAAAGGCAAATTCATGTTTGATATAGTGACACATCTTTGTCTGCTCTTGCAAGCCCCCCCCCCAAAAAAAAAAAAACTACGCACGCACGCACACACACACGCAACTACACATACACGGGTGTGCACACACAAGCACAGACACAAACTACACTTATCAACTGAAATGTAATTTGCATTTTAAGAACATTGAAGATTCTTTTTGTCCTGATGTAGTACCACATGTCCCTGCTTTCGCTAAACAGACTTATTTGTCTTTTTTGACCCCGCTACTGTATGTTGATTATTTACCATATAATAATAATAATATAATAATAAAGTCAAGAAGACTGGTCCCGTACTCTATCATATGATATGATGCACTAGGATTCATATTTCCTGTCTGCTACTATTATTCATCTCTTACTTTGATCAAAGCAGTGATGCAGCAGTAGTAACTGAGATTAATATACTTTAACATATGTTACCATATACTATATTTCAAATTCTTAACTGCAACACTGACTTAGGCTTACCATTGGCATGGAAAGTCGAACTCTGTAAAGCTCTGCTTTCGTAAAAAAATTAAAATAAAAAGCAAAAAGCAAGACTTTTCTATTCTGAATGAGTGTCTGTGCTCTGCTGTTTTGTGTGAACATGACAAATATTCTATGGGAGAGAAGGTATCTCTGAGGCAGCGCTCACTCCTCCAGGGAACACAGTCACAGATGGGACCACTGGGACTTCCAGTAGCTGGGAGTGTCTGTTTGGGTATACTGTTAGTGAGCAGATTTAAAATGCCTGCCACATTTGCATGGATATCCTCAAGAAAGAGAGAGAGAGAGAGAGAGAGAGAGAGAGAGAGAGAGTGACTGACTCATAAAAACCTTATGACGCCTAATGACACATAAAGAAGACTCCGGAGGGCTTTGGGGAGAAGCCTTTGCCAAGGTAAACACGGTTGAACCATGTGGGGATTGAGGGGGTAGCCTATTCATTATGTACACTCTCATTTAGTTCCCCCTTAAGCACCTTAGAGGCACGTCATGTGGAAATTAAAAATGCCTTCACATTGGATTGTGGACTGTAATGGAAGAGGATATATGTGGCTATGAAGAGCAGTGATGTACAGTATTAAAAACAGCCAATCGCTTATACTGTATTATGATTATGCCATGCAAAATAGTCATTAGATTGACAAGCATGGGACATAGTCTACTGTATAGGCCAATTGCAGCCCCAACTTCATGTACATGTACATGAAAGATATATATTTTATTTCATGACATAATTTGTGTTTATAAGGGCATAGTCAATGCTATTTTCTTCTCTTTAAGAAACAATTTGGTTTAATGATGGATTTAATGGTGCAGATTATTATACATTCAAATAGAGTTTTATTTTTATTGTTTTGATGAACATAAAAAGGTATGGAATCGGAGTGTGTCTTAATATGCCAGCGCATAATCCTTTTTGTCATTGTTTATTTCTATTCTGTTAGTGGATTTAAAGTTGGTATTTTTTTTTACTCTTGTGCCATCGGAGGGTTCCACGAGCGAGCAAATTATGCATAATTAAAGAACTAATTATGCAAAGTATCTGTGTTTCTTTCAAGCCCACTGTAAGCATATAACATCCTGTTTTTATGTCACTGGATTCCAGCCATGACATGAGCCAAAGAAAATAACAAGGTCACAAAACAAAACAAAGCAGCAACGCATGAACAAAAGCCCAATAAGTTCAGTTGATTTGGCTTCATGAATTAAACAAAGAAACCTTTCCTCTGCCAAGCTTCATTGAAAGTAAAAGATAGAGGGAATGTGTGTGTGTGTGTGTGTGTCAAAAAAAAAAGAACTTCTGGGCCGTACAGATGGCAGTCTCTGTCTTCTCAGGGTTGAAAGTCAAGGGACACTTGAGTTTCTAGCACAGAGATGTCAACGTGGCGGAGATATGAGGCTGAGCAGTGAGCGGTCCCTGCCACCTTAGCTTTGATTTCAGGGCTAAGTATGTACAGATATCTAAGGTGTTGACACTTTGCCCTCTAAGCCCCATTTCTTTCCCTAGGATCAGTGAGTCTCACTGATAGCAGATTATCTCCTCGGCATTTTGTGGCCCGGTTGGCACCCTCATTTGTTATCTGCTCACAGATACACTGAGGTTCAGTCAGTGGAGGTAGAGAGAACTGTCAGAATAAAAAAATTTAATGGAAACCTGTGTGTTGGCAAAATAATAGTAAAACTGAGGGTTTTTATATATTTGTTTATTTTATTGATCTAACTTGGGCCAGTAGTCACTTACTGCATATGATAGACAACAAACCGCAAAAACAGGCTTTAATCTCTTTTAAAATGAAATGACAGACCTTTAATTACATAGTAATTATCAGATAAAGATTACTTAGTAAAACACAGGAAGAAAGCAATGTGTTATTATTGTGTTATTAACTGCTAATTAGACCGTAATTTACCAGTGACAGAATAATGACGCTAAAATGGCTGTGTCTTTGTTTCCCTGCATATAACGTCATTAATTCCATAAATGAATGTCATTGACGGCATGTAATTCAAAGTGTTACCGAATATTTATTTACTTTTGTTTCCAACATATTGGTTGTACAAAAAGCAACCCGACAATGACATCTTGTAGCCGGTACCTCAGGATTATTGCCTTGGTGTGCACAGTACAGTACCATTCTCGTAAAGTAACACTTATTTTCTTTCTGATTTATGATGCGGCGACTTGTTAAATGCACCTACGCTCTGGCGTTATAGCTTCCAGCATAAACACACTTTATCAAGCACACCCAAAGGCGTGCTCCTACTTCGCTATGCCTGAACATTTTGTAACCTTTGATACAGTCATTCTCTGGAGTTTGTAAGACTATATTTTTCATAACTTCCTCTGTGAAGGCCGTACAGCATGTTTGTACACTGGTGCCGTTAGTTAAGACGAGAAAACATGTCGCATCCAATTAAAAGGCACCGCAGATGTCGCCCTGACACAAAGTGATAGTGTTCAGATTGGGTAAATGGTAAACAAAAATAAGTGTACCCAAACATCCAAAGTAGTTCATGCTAAATGTGTTATCAATCCCCATCCCCCTCAGCCTTCTTCGATGTCTTCTCGAGCTCCCGTGCTACTTTGATATATGTGATTGACTCTCTGGAGTTCTGAAGAGCCTTTGATAGCAGGACACAAAATAATATCTATCCCTTTGAAAAACAATTTCAGGGCGAAGGGATCAGAATAAATAGGCCTTTTTATGTGCGTCAGGGGCCGATGTGAATCTGATGGGGAAATGGTGATGGGCTTTTTTAAATGGTGATGCAAAATTGATGAGCAGGAGGGTCCCTGGCTGATGTCGTACGGCCAGAGATGTGACTGCATGAGGACATCAAGGCCTGAGACACACGCACGCACGCAAGCGCACACAGTGCACGGGGGACTGTAAATTCACACGTACAAAAATACATACACACACACACACACACAGGCGTGACACAGACAGTTGCACACACCTCCCCACTATCGGCTTTGCGCACAGCGCTCTAGTCGGGGGGCTAAAGGCTTAATCGAGATAGAGGGAGTGCTCTTGAAAAGAAAGACGAGACGATGGTTTGACCAGTAAACCCCCCCTCCACCTCCTCTCTCGTTCCACTTCTCCATCCCTCCATTGCCTTCCACCTTCCCTCCGTCTACAACAGCCTCGCTATCCCCGCCATCTGTTATCTCACCGCGGTTTGCAGACTGCACAGCTCACCTCCGCCACCCCTCCCCCCGCCCCATCTTTTCCAATCTTGATGGGTATTGGGGAATGTAAGGGAAGAGTTCCCTGATAAAGCTGTCTAATGAACATACAGGAACTTTGGTAAGTTAAGCATCAAAACATCGAAGGCTGTTTGAACTTTGACTCCCCTTGCATTAGCGCAGACTCCTTATCAGGCCTCTTGAGTGGGGAGATTAGCTACTTCCTAATGAAGTGGTGAAATCGTAAAGGTCCCTATACTCTCGCGGCAGAGTGGATTGCTTCCAACATTTTTCACCCTGTTATCTCTCATACCCAGATTGCCATTGCAGGTAGAAAAAAGAAAGTACAGGTTCTCCCTCCTCCTCCCCCTTCAAGCATCTTCGTTTTCAGGTCAAACACACAAGACTACGCACATACCTGTCCAAAAAAAGTAAACAAGCGTTATATTTAAAAGGAAGAAAAGAATCATAACTTTTTTACCGTTGGTTTCTGTGTCGTCCTAGCTGGCTTTCACCTGGCAACAGACTTGAGTTCTTGTTACTTTTCGACCCTAAGTAGCTGTTAGGAGTGGGTTGCATTATCTAAACGATCCCCTGTGTTTAAGTCAATCAGTGGGGTCACAGACGCCTTATAAATCTTACATGGCTTCTCTTCCCTGCCCAGCGAGGTCAGACACACATTGCATATTCAAAACCTACAATAACCCCCACCCCCCACACCCCACCTAGCCTTCTCTCTTTCAGAACCCCAATCAAAACATACACACTTCTCATCAACTACCATATTATCATACAAATAGAGGCGGTTGTGATATATGCAAATAAACAGGACACGAATTGATGATTTGAGTGCATAATGAATGCGCTCCTAAGGTTGTCCTACGGCCTACATCTGTAGGCATCCGGACTGATATTCTTGACTGACTTGCCTGCCCGATTAATATTCCTGTTAGGTCATCGTGTTAGTCTTGCCTGTTAATCAGTGTGTTGTGTGTTTATCTATTTTGGTGTTCTTTTTGTAGGGGTACAGTGTATTGATATAAACTAAGCTATTCCCCCATCTATTCCCCAAGTATAGCTTTCCTATGAGCTAAAAGTCAGTAGTATAAACAGACATAGCTTGTGTTTTTATGTAAATGTAAGTGAAAAAAAAGTCAGTTAAATTACCAAATTGTTTATTATTTTATGTTAATTATTAACATTATAATATTTTGACAACATTAATTGTTTAACTCAGATATTTTCTAGTTAAGAAACCTTTTCGAAGTGCAGATGCATTAATGCAGTGCATGTGTTGGGCGTACTTTCAGGATAATGCATATTCCTAGGAATGCATTATTTACAAATGAAGAGTGGGATACTAGTTTTCACCTAGAGCCCAGCCTATTTAAAGTAGAGGAGAGCGAAAGAGTACAAGGAGTGTTGTCAGCCCTAGCCAATGTACAACACACATTTCAATTCCTGTAATAGCACACTTTTTTTCCGGACACATGTTAATAATTGATTGTTAAGTGATAAGCGTCGCTCATGCATGAGGAATGCCGGGGCTCGGAGATGAATATGAAAACCCATCACAGTATAATTCGTAAGGATGTGTTCGATCAGTGTAGTCATCTCTTGAAGGTTTCCATTATTCATACTGTAGCCTAATATGCTTCTTTTTCACTTTTTCCACTCTTAAATTATTAGGTCTCCCATTTTTAAAGACAGACCAAGAATACAGTGTTACAGTTACAGTGAATTGACTGTTGATATCAAATAGGTAGGCCTATACTGTATTCCTATAAGTTGAACATTTGGTTTATGTTGGGATACAATTCCAGGTTTCATGTTGTTGATAACTAGCTTGCTAGCTAGCTAGCTTTTATCTACTTTTTTTACCATCTCAGTTGACATGACACCATTTCTACAGAAGTGTTGGGAAAATCTTTCACTTTTTACCCCAGATTTACAGTCATCCCTCCTAAATTCTCATCTAATCCCCCCCACCTTGCTCATTCTCTAGTGCCACCGTGTCATACACATCTGTCTTCACTCGCTTATTTTGTCACTTCAGTGTAGCAAGGGGACTCACTCAATTGTCTTACCAGGCTTTTAACATGACATGGCTCAACCACCCTGCAAGCGCATGTCTTAAAATAGCTGGGTTTTTCCAAAGACATGCTTCTTATCACTACCCATTACTCCAAATCTCAGGAGGGGCTTGGAGTTTGATTTCTAGCCTGTATCAGGAGGTGAACACCTAATGAGATTTTTATGGACTTTTCCCCCTAACTTCATTAGGATTTTATGAAGGGGAGGGAGGGTTCCTATGCATGCACCCCTCGCTCTCAGCAAAGAGCATAGGAGGGATGTTTAGGGAGGGAGGAAAGGATGGTTGGGAGAAGAAGGGGGATTTTTTTTCTGGAAGGAGGAGAGAAGCTCTCTCTGGAGACTCTCAAAGATAGCCCTGCGAGAGGCTCCCATCAGGCAGAAGCCAAGCAGCCTTAAGTGTTTTATACGAATTCAATACGGCGGTTAAAAATACCAGAGGGAATATCACATTTATATCTCTGTCGCTCGCCTCACTTAATACTGGGACGGTCGGCTGCTTGGATTGAGAGGAGAGAAGGCTCATTTGGCCTTCCCTTCTTCTCAGAGGAGATAGTTAAGTCATGATGTAGCAGGCTGCTGAATAACTTATATGAAGGAAACACCGTGCTAAATGCAACAACATTAAAGACACAGTTTTAGGCCTGTGACAGTAGATCCAGATATCCCCATTGCCACAACAGTATTATGTAACACTAAATTTAAACACAGTCGTATTGAACTTGACACAATGGTAGTGTGATGTTTTTCAAACATCAGACCACCAGACCATGTTTTCAAAATATGGTCTTACCATATATAAACAATGTTTTTAGAAAGCCAACAAAACATTTCACACTAGCTCATCCCTCTAATGATGACATCAATCATGAGTCGTGCCATTGGATGTCTTCTTTTTGTTCTTTTGCTTTAGAAAAGGTCCTTTGTCTTGCTGCAGATTGCTGGTCTTACAGAGAGCTTGGCAAAATACTGTAAAGGTTTCAAGGTTGACAATGGGGAAAAGAGAATTAGTGTTGCCTACAGTAACTCTAGGAACTGCTTCTGGATTCTAAGACTCAAAAGAGAGATAGCACTTTGATCTGTTGTTGCTTTCATATCCAATCATGACATCCAATAGAGCCTTTTAACAGGGGTGTTTTGTTTTAATGATATAACCATCGCTAACATAAAACATCAACCAAATACTAGCCAATGTGGAAGAAGTCTCATTAATATTGATTGGTTGGGAGTTTCGGTCAGTTTATGTTGAGAGAATCGCACATTGCCTCACAAAGGCGATTGCCTCACAAAATACAAATATGATGGCTTCATTTTAAAACCAATACAGTTACATTTATCCATCTTAGCAGTGGCAATTCAGCTCATATGTATATTTTAAAATGTCCAGAATACTCCATTAAAGGGTGCTCCGCTATTGTTCTCTGACATGTTAATGAGTTAAGATGAGATGATGGGGTGTCTAGTTTATCTGATACTAAAGTTTAGTTTAACTTGATACTAAAGAGTGATGGGAAATATTTCCTGCGTGCCTTTCTGATACCGTGTGGTAATATTTTCCTGAATAAGAGAGAGAGTGTGTGTGTGTGTGTTTCCCTATCGCAATTGCCTGAAAGCTGCACATCTTTTAAGTCCCTCTAGTAATCACCCTCCTCAAAAAAATGAATAAATAAATAAATGTAATCGTTCAGCAAGTGCTGTACTATTGTTTGTCTTTATCAATTAAATTAACCACCAGTCCAAATCCTCCCATTGTGCACACAGCGCACTCTTATCAGCAACTGTATCATGGCCGTGGAGGGAAAACAGGGGGTTTGAAAAACGGAGCTTTCCGCTCCATTCTTCAGCATCGTAATCATGAGACAATGCAAAAGACGATAGGCATTTATTTCCGTCTTTTTTCCCTCTCTTCCTTTCTTCCAGCCCACACACCCATGTCTTCTCCCGCTTCCTCGTCCTGTTCTCCTCCCTCTTCTCCTCCTATTTTGCGGCTCCTGGCTGCTCTCCAGCCTCACTTAAACCCATTAGCTCTATTACTGAAATTATTTTCCTCCCCGGCCATGTCTTTGTACAGAGGAGGGAGAGAATTTCACAGTTATCAAACACTGTGGAAAATAGAGGGGTATGGCTGTGTGTCACCCGCTTTGTGTGTGTGTGTGTGTGTGTGTGTGTGTGTGTGTGTGTGTGTGTGTGTGTGTGTGTGTGTGTGTGTGTGTGTGCGTGCATTATTCTCCCTAGCTGCTCATGGCTGGTTCTTAATTAATGCTTCTTTGTCCTGGTGGAGCTATGAGACTAGATGGAGATAATGGAGTCGTCTGCATTGACCTTATCAGGCCATGTGAGGGCAGTGCAGTCTCAGGGTTTTTACAGTGCCATAGAAGGATCAGTTTATAATGCATGCTTGTTTAACTTAACCAAAGTGATGATGTATAACTTTTACCTAACCATTACAATCTAGTAACATTTGGAGTTAAAAAGATAATGTGTCCTTATTCACTCTTCTAAATCCAACCAGACATGACCTAGGAAGACTTAAAACCAGGTGGTATTCTTATAAAGTAGTTTAACATCCTTATTTAATGCAATCTAACTTTAAGTACATTAACAACTTGGAACATGTTAGACTGTTTTTAGTCTAACCTTTAGTCTAACCTAAAATGTATTTATTTATTTTTCTTACTAATACTGTGTCTTGATTATGTCTTGCGTACTGGCTGACACTTTCAATAGTAAGCACCTGAAATATAACTTATGGATTTCACATTACAGCCTAACTTGAGGCAGTCTTTCATTTTCTTAATACTGAACCCCCCCACCCCCCAAAAAATGAAAATGTTTTTTTTATTTTATACTGTACATATAATGGATGTACAGTATTGAGACCAAAGTCTATTTTTTACACCTCACAAATTGTTTTATTTTAAAGGCAGAAAACACAAATACTATACAAAATATGCCAGAGACCATGCATCATTTAATAGTCCTTATATAGTGATATAGTGATAGATTACTAATAAATGCTGGTCTAACAAAGATAACATTTGGTGCATATTGACTTAATTATTGAAAGGTAACTTTAACATCAATATATCAATATGAGCAACGTCAACAACTGCTAGCTTATTGTTATACTTTCTCTTTTGTGGTTACAACATGCCTGGAAGTACAAATAACCTACTTTACAATTAGCTTGGCTGCAGTACTAATATTGTTGTTGGCTTAGTCGTTTGCATTTTACGACTTAGGTTTCTGCTTTTCTCATATGAGAGTTCAAAGTTATTTATTGAGGTGCTGTACAGTATGTAAATTTAGATGGATGTGGTGGGTACATTTTCCAGTGACATGATGTTCTTTCAATGACATATATTGGTTTGGGTTAGGTAAAGTATTTGCAAATACATAAATGTTATCCCTCCCTCCATACTGCTTTGGTCTTAATTCTGGCCTAGGCTTGGTTAGCTAGGCAGACAAAGGCAAACAAATTTGATGGAGAGAAGAGCTGAAACACATATGGCAATGCAGCAGCATCAAACATAATGATAGGCCAGCTCACAAAATAAGTAGGTGCATGGCATTTAAAACATTTTTTATAACTCCTCTCACATAAGTTTTAGCTTATAGTCTCACAAAGAGACCCTTTTCGATGTGGCAGACACTGCACATGCTGTAGCCTCTTGATAATAGTTATTTTCATTTCATGGACCTGCGCTTTGCCTCTTTGAGAATGAAGAGATGACTTTTGTGTCGCCACTGTAAGTATTGTTTTTGTACAGGCCTACACACCAAAAGAATCAAGAACCAAAAGGTTCTTGATGGTAAAAGTTCTGTGGGGCTACAGATGAAGCTATTGTGAAAGTTTCTGGTCACCACACATGGTGGAGATTTTTGCCACTAGGACTATCATCATACAACCTACATGTATGGAGAGACATATTAATGTCTACCATGATGCCCTGCACATTTTAACACACAATTAAGTCATGTATTGTAAAGTATGAGTGGCAGATTCAAGCTTAAAGCCCCTCCCCCCCTTCCAACACATACAGCACTTACACTAACTCACAGAAACACACGCCCAGCCCAGTGAGGGGACGTTCTGGTCACAGTAGCTGTTGAGCTACTCAGGAGGAAGGAGGGGGGCATTATCAGTCAAACAGCTCGGGACAGTCACACATACAGTACCCTGTGCTTTTGTGTGTGTTTGTGTGTGTTGTTGTCCCACCTGTACCTATATGTGTGTGTGTGTGTGGTGGATGTCTTTTTGGGCAAGCCTGCTGGTTTCCTAACTGCACTAACAACAGAAGCCTGTCCTTATTTTAATGATAACCTAGAGAAGGAATGCTTTAACAAATCCCTCAATCATTTTCCATACACCTACATACTGTACGTCGCACCCAGGAAAAACTTGGTCGTCGAGAAATTGAGAAAGAGAGAGAGAATTTGAGGCACCTCCATTGTTGTTATTGGTGTTTTAAATATCGCCTCCCTCCTCCCCCTCTCTCTCCCTCCCTCCTCCTGCCTCCTCTCCTTTTCTCCCCTACCTTCCTCCTGCTTGTTTCCTGTGACAAGGGAAGTGGCAGCTCGCGGTGACCCTTGACCCTGGGCCGGTCACTTAGGCAGATATGCGGGACGTTGAGGACTTTGTTGGAGGGCAACGGGGACTCTGGGAAAGCACCAAGGCCACAGCTAATCAGATGAGGATGGAGGAGGAGCGGAGAGAGGAGGAGGTACGCTCTGTGTTTTTGTGGTGGTTGTTTGTCAGTGTGACTTTACGTGGCACTGGAATATTAAGGGAATAATTTAGTATGTAAAAAATTATGGTGAAAATAAATAGTGGCTATGAGAATTATGTTCGTCATTTTATTGGTAATATACTGGCACCAGCAGGGTTCATTTTTTATAATATTATCATGAAATATATGAATGATATTATTCATTATGTACAGATTGTTGTTAAGTGGATGTAAAGTCAAAATAGAATGTAAATTGTGATTGTTCAATTAAAATAAAACATTTTCCGACATGTAGTCACGAAAAGGTAGACTTGAATCACGACATAAAACTGGCCAACTCATCAATCAACATGAATCAGACCATCTACAATTAACCAGACTGGCTATTTTTTGGTGTTTGCCAACCAATGTACATGGCAGCAGGTGATTAAGGCATTACACTACTTTGAGAATGTGTTCAGAGGGGATATAAATCGTGGTTAGATTTCCTTTTCAATTAGACAGATTATTCACCAGATTGGTACCTTTTTTTTCTCAGTGTAGCCAAGTTGTTGACTCCAAACAAATATCACAAACATGAACAACAGTCGGAATTACGCACAACACACCCTACAACATAAACATCAAAAGCCCTCTTCTTCTCCCATGTCATTGCATTGTTTTTTCCACGGGCCCACGTTGTCTCAAAGGCACATTTAATGAATTCTGCACAATTAGTGGGATTGAAATTTATTGACAGAACAGCGACGAGCCAACCTGCCTTTTCCTGCCCAGCTGCACGACTCTCATTGTCCAGAGTGTTCAGAGCATATGCTATTGAACCGCACTGCTTGCTTGACAGTAAAGGGCTGGTTCAATTACATCAATTGCTTGATGACTGAGGAGAGACCAACGGGGCCATGCGTGCTAGTTTGTGATAAGAGGGGAACTCGGCTGCGCTGCGGTGCTCATTATGTATGTCTCACAGCAACCCAGAAAAGGTAGGAAATTGTACACAATAAAAAAAACACGTGTTTCTTGTTTCTTTTGGGGATGGAAATTGATTGTGAGAAACTATGAATATGGTCATTGTAGAGTTGACCAAAGCAGTGTGACGTAACTGTTGTTTTGGATGGGTATTGTTGTCACGGCCATGGATTTGTACATTCAGAAGGCAGCGTTGCTCTTCCCTGACACGAGTATACTTTGGGAGTTCAGTGTTTTTTGTGATTTTAGATAAATGTGTCAAATCATATTGACACCATTATATGTTTACCACACTTACCACGCTTTCACATGCCATCCCACCTACTTAACTTGAAATGAAATAAAACAGCGTGCCTTGAAATAAGGCTCAACTGTTATATTTTATATGATGACCCCTCCACATTGCTTTTCAATGTTTTAACAGGATTTATAATTATTTTGAGAATTATTATTATTAATTGTATTGTTATTATTACAAAGCAAAAGTCTCGTGTTACTGTTTTACTGCTACTGTTCTTGGAGACAAAAGACGGCATCTTTTGTCTACAAGAACATTCAACATTATTTATGGCAGGGTTTGAATTGACTCCTCACTCCAACAAACGACTAGCTTAACTGCAGTTATCTGCAGTCTGTTTGTGTCAACAGCCCCCTTTGTGTGTTGGAGGTGATTTATTATGTAAAAGAGGCTTGGTTGTGAGGGGGGGCAGGGAGGGTGACACTGACCTTCCTTTAATTAACACTGATGGAGCCCAAGGTGAGAGCCAAGATGATGAAGATGGATCTTCCCACATAAATCATCCTTACTTCGGGCTTGTGTGTGTGTGTGTGTGTGTGTGTGTGTGTGTGCCAGCGTCATTTCTAACTCAAATAACCTTGTGGTTCACAGGTTAAATGGACGTTAGCGTAGGTGCAGCACCTCCATTACTTACCCCTGGCGGGTTCCCCTTTGTGAGTATTTACTCAAAGCTTTAATTGATTAATCCCCCAGTTTCTCTCAATGAATATGTTTATTTTTCTTTTCTCTTTTAATTATTTCAATATCCTTTTTGTCATTGTTCCAGTGGGATACAAAAAAAAACTAAACGTGCAAGCTGTTTTAATGATAACCATACTGCTCCAAGCTATGTTTGTTTACCACAAAGATAATAATACAGTATGTCTTGTACAGCCTCAATAAGGACATTTTGCATGCAGAAACTGACTGCTATTGTTCCAAGGCCACCTATAGTGTATATCTACTTTATAAGCTATATAAATAGGCATATTTGCAAAATGATAAGGTTCTAAACATGCTGTTATGATGACCACCTATAGCGGACAAGTTTGATTATGAATCATGACAGAACATCTGCTCAGGTACCGTGTGCAAATCTAAAATTTGACCAAATTTGTGTAAAACGGTCCAAATTAGATATGCCGAGGTGTAATTATTCAAAGAATGTGTTGCTGTTTGGCCGTTTGAAACGTCGCGACTTCAAAGGCAAACACAGCCCTGTGACGGCCATGCTATCTTCACGCCATGGTTAATGCTTTTTCACTGCTCACCAAGGCTTCCAATCGGGTTCACTGGTGGTCCCACCCCCGCCCCCAGCCCCACCTCACCCCTGTGTCAAACATTATTTCCTATCAATCCTGTACATCCGGCCCCTCTTTTAACATTCGTGCTTGCTGCCTTACAGCTGCCTGACTGTGAAGAATAGGTTTGCAGATCATGTACACAACAACAAAAGGCTATGTTTTTGGATGTTGATGTTATTATGATCACGTTATGATCGATGATGATGATGATGTTGATTGTGGAAACTGGATTGTTATTCAAAACACAGAGTTAAAAAAAAAAAAAAGAATTCTTCTAGATTTTAAATTATTATAGATAAAATAGAAATAATATTAAAAGTCTTATCTTTTCCCAGTATTCCTCGTAAAGAAATATATGCATGTGAACCAGCACTGCAACTGGTCAACATGTTGTTGTTGTTGTTGTTGAAATATTTTTCCTATTTCCATACATTTCCTCGGGGCAATTAGCTGCCGCGCTGCTTTCTGCTTGTTGCGGCTGTCACACGGACAGTTTAATTGTCAGAAATTAAATAAGGGAAGTGCTTCCGTCTTTATCATTACCGTCGACATATTTCTGGACTTTTATGACGTGACTCAGTACAGCGTCTGATTCTGATTGAGACTTTGTGTAAGCAAATGAGCACAACATGCGCGCCAGTGTGAATATGCTAATGGGTTTGTTTATCAGTCAGGCAGTCGGTCGGCAGACGCCACTCTGTGTGTCATTTGGCGTCTCTTGACATTTCCACGGCTTAAAATGTTTCATGCTTTTTTATCGTTTTTTTCATTCCGTCCCCCCCCCCCCGTTCCTCGTCTTCCTCTTCTTCTTCTTCTACCATCACTACTCCGCAATTCATAAATAATGTATTTATTTATCATGAAAATCTGTTTTGGAATTAGACACAACCCCCACTTCAAAGACAGGAAACCTTTGATATGTTTGATTCTCGCGGAGTATTGGCTGGATTTATTCAATTTATGCAAAGCACCTCCGGGTAATAAAGGTGGCATTTGAATACATTTGACTGGACTAAATCACATAATGAGGACAGTTTCTGCCCTGTATCATTACAGAGAGAGACCCTAATCCTCCAATATTAATGGCTCATTTGGCTAAAGAAAAATGTTTCGCCTGGTGAATTGACAACATTGGACAGCAGTGATTAGCTTATGTCTACACAGGTAATGATTCATTGCTTAAATTGAAAGGGAAGGAAACCAGTGCAGTCTCCCTGACCCCTTTGTTCCTGGTATTGAAGTTCAAAACGGAGCGTCTTCGGGGGAATAACATGATCCCTTTTTTTTTTACTTCCCTTCTCAAAACAACCCACCATAAATTAAATATGACCAGAAGCCACACACAGTAAGTGGTGCGACTGAGCTGGAAGTATCACGAGAGGGGGAGTTAAATAGAGGGTTGGAAATACAGAAGCTATTTGTTTTGTACGTGTGACTGTCCCAAGTTTATCTTTACTCCACATGTTAATTAGCAACCTGGAAGAGTAGACGTGCAGGGATGGAAAGAGGTGTTGGACAAAAAGGGAAAATAAAAACACCGTCAAGGCTTTGTACTCTTTGAGTCTTATTTACTGCTTTAGAGTTCTGTTTACATGTCACCATTCAAATGCCTGAGCGCTAATAACACAGACGCACACACACATATTGCTACTACTGCTACTCTCACCTCCGACCTGGTACAGTACAGTTATTCTTAAAAACCAGAATAATATATACTGTATATATATCATTATTTTTTAATTTTATTCAATACATTATAATAAACAACACATAGAACAACAACACAAACCTAACAACTACAACAATTTTGTACAAAAAACTATAACTATAACAAAAAAATAATAATAGTAAAAAAACAAAATAATCAACACCATATTTAAATTACATAGACGTGTCTTCTGCATATACCTAATATTTCTCCAGCTGTAAAACTTTTACTTTAGCACTTTTTTTAAGTGCATTCTTCTGTAGATGTTTACTCTCCCAGTTTGGGTGCTCTTCCGCTGAGCTGCCCTGTCCAGCATCTCTTTAAGAGTGATGTTTCCGCTAGACAGCTTATTATTTGGTCAGCACCTACAGTAGCATGCTGGCTGCTGGCTCACTTGTAAGAATCTGCATAGCTCACTGTCAGCCTCAATTAACAGGAATGTAATTGTTATCTTAAGGGGCCATTGAGTTTTGTAGTTTCATATTTGCAAAAGAACCTAATGTCTATTAAGCCAACCCATTCTGGACTCTATTTGGGCTACCGTTTAAGGGCGGCTATGTTGAGTCCCTGTGCTGTCCAGCCCTAGTGGAAGAGTGATGTTGCTCTGCGGACAACTAATTATCCAGGTCTGACCCTCAGCTGTCTCCATGCAGGATCCTATTAGGCAGCCAGCAGGTTGAAATCACCACCCCAAACACCCTTCCATCTCCACCCCACCCCACCCCACCGCAACCCCACGCCCTTTACGTTGTATATATTTATTTCCCTTCACTTCCTTCTTCTGAATATTAAGAATAGATTTTTACATGTATATGTGTGCAGGGGATGGGATTGATAGTGGTGGTGGCTGGGGGGAGGAGGGGAGGGGGATGCCGAGAGGAGGAGGAGGAGAAGTGTTGCTGATGGGTGAATGGCGGGCTGGGAAATGACGAGCGGGGCTGACTGAATGCTTGTCCATCACTCCCCATTCACTTGGTTACAGGTGGTCTCTCATTTTCCCGACTGGCGCATATCTGCCTGCCTTCATATGACAGCCCGGGCTCGCCAATTTGCATGTTCGACAGACAACAAACGGGCCCGTGCATGTCAAAATAGGTGGCGGTGCGTGACAGTTTCTACACAATGCTGTCTCCTTTTGGCTTGACCCTCGACCTCGCGCCATGTCTCCTTTCATAATCAGGGGAGGAAGAAGACGGGGAGGAGAAATCATCCCAGCCTGCCTCCTCCTGCCGCAGCCTCTTTGGAATAAATCTGATACCAATGTCATTAGCTATGCCTTTTCCCCTCTCACTTTCTCTGGTTTCTACTCTGTTTTGTTCCGTCTTGCCATTCCACTCGCTCTCTTTGCCTGTCTGTCTCTTCCTTTGTCTCTGTCTCTGTTTTTTAACATAAAAGCCCTCTAAATCTTGAGTGGCTCTTCTTGTTTTTCTATTATATCTCAGGTGGTCTTCAAAGAGAGATAACGAGATCTGGCTTCTGTGGTTGTGGTCAAATGCATGCAAATGTGAATGAAATTATTGATTTTTGAAGCTTGTTCGTTTCTTATTTTCCTATTTTCATCCAACTGGCTTGTATGTGACATAAGTGATTTATACAGCTGTTAAAATTGCCTTCACATGTTCTTGAAATATATTGTTTGTACAGTATTGTGCTCAGCAAAATTTCATTGCAGTAAGAAAGTCTTAGTTTTTTCCCCCACTTATTCATCCATTATCCCATCTTTCATTAGTGGACATCTATTCTTCACCAAATTATATGAAGCTTCATATAATTCTGATCACCCAGATTAACACGTTTTACAACAGAAAATAATTGTATTTTAAAACTCATGACATCTACCTTGCTCATCTTCTCTTTGACAATGGTTTGGTATTTTAGCATTGAAGAAACTGAAAACTAGATCTATTTTTTTATTATAAACTTCCCCTCAAATTGACATTCTATAATTCAAGCATGATCATTGCTCCCTTGTTTTTGTGGATAAGGGGCTGTTTTAAAATGGATCACTGTGTAGACTTCATATCCATAAATTGGGTTTTAAAATGTAGGCCACATTCACACCAATGGATTTTATTAAGCCTTATACTTTACATATTTAAGGAGATTGTTCTATCATTAACTGGTGTTCAATGGGGCAGAGTTAAAGCCACCATGGTATCAGAGAGAGGTTATGAGAGAAGAGGGCAATAAGTATTGAAAAGAGTGATCAGTCATCAGCATACAGTAAAATAATCCTGAATTATATGTTAATCAGCAGAAACGAAGTACCAAATCTTGGTCTAGAAACTTGTTATAAAGTAGTCTCTGTGATGGGAGCATGGTGGTACTAGGTGTAGGCCTTTGTTAAGTTACCTGTAGTTCCTTTCTTACTGTACATGGCTTTACTGGCCTGCATGGATAGGACATTTGTAATGTGTTTCAGTCTGCGTGTGGAATGGTCTGTGTGTACTATATCTCATAATATGAGAAAAGTCTGTGTTTTCGGGATAAAAATTGACTCTTGTCATAAAATAAAATCATAATTATAAATGTTCCTACATTTCTGCAGGTTAATAATACATACTGTAAATTTTACCCACAGGTTTACTCATAATCTTGGTAAGATATTTTTAATGTTATGGTTTTTTTACATGAGAGGGACTTATCTCAGCAAAAAAAAAATATATATATATATAATATATACCAGGTCTTTGTTATAAGATTTCAACATTCACATAGAGAATCTTTTCCCAGAGTTCGAATTCAAATAAAATAGGTTGCTGTAAGGGCACGCAACCAGGAAACAGACAGTAATCTCTGTTTAATCTCTTCTTCAGTGTTGAGGCATCTTGTAGTCATGCATGTAATGATAATTATTACTCTCGTCATTGCCAGTGTCAACCTATTTAATATTAGTGGTACTAACATTTCATTCAGCAGAACATGCGCGCTTGGGAAAAGCCCTCCTGAAGACACAGTGCATTTGCCCTTGTTTCTTTCTTTCGACTGAGAGGCAAGGTCCGACACCAGGGATTACTTTTAATGTTTCCTTAATCCATCCCATGGAGTGCTGTGTGTTCTGCCGTCACAAAGATCATTCTTTGATATCAAACAGTGAAAAGAGAAAACCCCAAAACCACTCGAGATCCCTCTTGTGCAATGTGTTGTCACAACACAGGTGGAATGTAAATGTTGAAACCGCAGCGCGTTTATACCCATCTCCGCCTCCGCAGTTCCTGAGAGTGGATACACAAAGCAGTGGAATCCTCAGAGACGGAGGGGGGACAGAGGCAGATACAGAGAGTTTAAAAGGAGAGGGGACAGCAAGAGAAAAGGTGCGAATATTTTTTTTACCAGGTCCCAGTGGTGGGAAGAGTGGGTATACGAACCCTAACAGGCCTGCGCTTTTTCAAACACACCTGCCGTGTGTTTGAAAGTGCCATAGAAACCACACCACACTTTCAAAAGAAATTCAATGTTTTCACAAAAGTGAATACGAAAGGTTGTCATTAAGGTTGTCATAAGGTATTATGTTTTTAAATAATAGCCATGGCACGAACGCAGATTCACACAATTTATACTCTTCTTTTGTGTAATTCCGGCTTGTACCATTAACTCTATCTCTTTCTCTCCCTCTCTCTCTCCCTCTCTCTCCTTGAGACAAAAATTTCCCCATTCTGCACTACACATTTTGCAAAATGAATGAAGAAAAAGTTAATTATATTATACTGTAGGTTTGTTTGCAACCGATCAATCATTATGCAGAAAGACAAAAAAATACAGAGGAACAAACAGTGAACCTGAAGGAAAAGATAATTGTATTCAACTGTCTGTTTGAATCTCCATCAGCAAGCACCTGTCCTGCCATCACAGACACTTTCTCTCATTAGCAATGACAGGCAAACATCATTGTAGGTGCACGTGTGCCCGTTTATGTATTATTTGTTGTTGTTGTTGTTGTAGTTGTTGTTGTTTTTTACCTCATTGTCTCTCTTAACTTCATGAGCTTGTTTATTTTTCTCATTAGCATTCATTTCCTGCTTTCCATTTGTGGGACGGCCGAGCCTTCAGATGGGGTTTTTCCTTGAGGAGAGTGGAGTCTACGTTACTGAGCCTTGAGAGACCAAGCATCCAGACTTATATAGTATACGTGTAGATAGGATACATGGGCAATGCTCTTCTTATTGGTCTCATCCCAAGACACACATATACACACACACACACACACACATGGATACAAACTTTCAAGAACCCGAAGATTAACACCGAATAATCTAATATCTAATACCCGCCCTTTTTTTGAAAGTGAAAGTAGGGCCGAAGTTTTAAAGTATCCATTATCTAATTATTAACTCACTTTGAAAAGTGGAAGATCAAAAATGAGCAAAACACGAAGTCACTGGCAGTAATAGAGTGATTTCTTGGAGATACAATAAGCCACTCTCCTCCAAATGTTGACGAAGAACGAAAGCAGAAAAAGACAGAGTGCACTTTTAATTTAGTGAGCTTTTCAGGAAACATTTAGGAGGTGATTAATAGATAATTTAGCTGTAATGTCTGCCAATGGAACACAAAAGGCCCAGTCAAGACAGATACAATGTTGAGATAAAGGGCACTTGTGGAGGTGTGAGATGCCTTGTAGCTCTGAAACAACAGCCAATGGACAATGTAAGCACAACATAATAGCCTAAATAAATTTTTTTGAAGAGGGTGTAGTTGAATTTTTTTAGAATAAGTCATCCACCCCCCAGGTCCATCGGTCTACCCACAAAGTACCCCCACCTCCTACTTGCGTTATTCTCACTCTCCGAGGAGCTAGACTTTGTCTGTATGATGAGCTCCTGGGGGGCTCCAGTGTTTGGCAGGAGGCTTTGTCTCTCATACGAGACGAAAAAGAAAGAAGAAGGCGAAGAAGGGTGAAAAAACTTGAGACCCTCGGGGCACTTCTCCCCACATGGTAAGGATTTGCCTAACAGCTCCACAAGAGGGTTTACATCTTCCTCTGAACACAAGGGGGTATAATCACAGATCAAAACAAATTACCTATCTGTAGTCAGCAGAGGTGTCTGCCTGTCAGAAGCCCAGAGTTACATAAGGTTTAAGTCTGCGCTAACTGAGTCTCTGATTCGGGGCGCAGGGTGAATTCTTACTTTGAAATGCTAACGCTACGGGGCCCCGGTGGCAACACGCCCAAGGTGCTTACCACACAAACTGAGCGAGAAGAACAAAGATTTGCTTTGATAATTATTTGCACTTTTTATGAGTGACATTGTTGTGACTTTTGATTAACTTGGAGACATTGAATGTTACTTGAGCAGTGATCTGGGCTTGTGTCTGTTGTGGAAGTGCAGCTCATGGTATTCCATGGTATTATTTCAAATGCCTAAATGACAGTTGGACTCTTTTTTGTTTTGAAGCGACGACATAATTGAAACTACAGACTCTCTTAGAGAGAGTTGGATTTTCAACCACACAACCTTAGTATTTGTATTTATTTATTTTAAGCAGATGAGGCAATAATACCTGCAATTTGATGATGTGACCAGAAGTGTGTGAAACTTTAGTACCGTCTGGGGTGTAATTTAAGCAATTATACTGGATAAATAAACTATACTGGAAAAGAGCTGATGCAGTTTTGCGAATATAAATAGAAAGAAGCCTATTATTGGATTCAGAGCTCCAGAGAAACATTAATGAGAAATGACTCTGCCACATAGTTTTAAGGTTATTTGCAACGGTTGTCCCATTAGAAGAAATCAAGTGTGTCTTATTGTTTTGCCAAGTGTGAATTGTATATATTTTTTGTCTTTATCTTGCCCATCTAAGCCCCAGTGCTGTGTGAAGTAGCTGTTATTTATGTTTACTGGTGACCCTGTGGCCAAAAGGCCGGCTACTAGTTCAGACAAGTTATTAGGTGCCTGGATAGAAGCAAGGTTCAGGGAAAACACATCGATTCTCTAAATGGTGTCTTCAGCTTTTTATGGCCAAATCTTTATCTCTTATTCATTATAGGTTGACACCTATTTTCTTTGCTGAATCTTGGTTTTATATCCCAATGCCATTGCAATAAATCATATCCATGGCTAATGTAACCGTGAAATCTATCACTACTGGATCTAGTAAGTTCAGACAAAGTCTAATAATAAATGATAAATAATAAGTGTGACATTGCAGTAAAAGTTTTTAAGGAGTTAAAAAGTAATTCAAATGAATTGTTTTGCTATTCCGGGCATAACTGCCTACTTATAATACACAGTTGATGAGCCATGTTTGTTACAGAACATTGGATTATGCAAGTGTGTTTGGGATTCCAGTGAAAACCCTCTGTGAGAGTCATCAGGCCCTGTTCTATGAACTGCTGCTGACAGAACCAGAATGTCCTCCCTAAGGCATCTAGCGGAAGGTTAGGTGAGGTTTCCAACCTGACATGTCTATATAAACAACGTCTTTGTGGGGACATCCAGGGGTATTGTTTGGGGATTTAAGCCTTTCCTTTGATCCTAGAGTCACCTGTTAATGCTAGTGTCACCCCCATGTTGAATAGCAAAAGTGGGGATTTTAGGATTGTTGTGACAGATATCTAGGTGTGTCCTTAATGTTCACACAGTCTTTGATACATAAACATCAACGAGACAGAAATAGTGACATAATATGTTCATGTACTGTTGTCTGTATTAAGATTCAAAAGAAAGATACATAATTCAATATGCAATATAGATATAACAATATGCAATATAGAAAACTATAGAGAATATAGTTTTTTCTGAAAGCTTGTATGCATTATATTCATTCAAACATTCATCAATTCTGCTCATAAATTACCATAAAGGACCATTTAGGCCAATGGAAATAGGGAAAAACAATGCCAAAAATGAAAGGATTAAATAATATGAATGAATGAAACTGATGAAACATTACTTCCTCTTCAAATCTCCTGTTGAATGATCAATTTAAGAGATGCATACTTATGGGCTCACATTTGAGACATGCGTTAAAGAGTGATAAATAACTCTATTATCAAAAGGAAATGACAAAGACCTTTGACATGTTCAGCATTGTACAGATTTACAACCTTTAGTTTAGGAAACAACTGCCTTAAATCCTAAAGATTAACAGATTATAGACTCTCAGGTGATAGACTTACAATGAGTCATTTATTGTTTTAGAAAATACTTTGGTGTACACCTCATTAGTTTTATCTTTGGGCTGGAATCAGGGCACCGTCTGGCATGGATTCCCATCAGTCAAAACAGAAAACAAGAGCTCACTGTGTGCTCTTTGAGACATCAAGGTGTCTGATCTGAATTGCTTTAGGTTGGATGGAGAATGGCTTTACCATCTCTGTGAAACTGATCCGTGAAGTGGATTAGGGACGGTTCTTCTTTCACTCAAAACAACACCGCTGGAGGAATTAAGGAGGAGTTGGATGAAGCTGTATGTTTCTGTGGCTGTGGAATTTTGTGTGCCTGTGCATTTCTGTGCAAAAGTAACATTACCTAGGTATACAAACAACACGATGTGATAAACTGAAGTCAGATTTGTTTAATTAAGTTGACGGGTTACATTCTGTGAAAGAATGATAGAAAAATGTTAGAACAGCCATGTTTCTTTGAGAAAAAACCACCAGGGCCTTGACTGTTTTATACTGTAAATCATTTAGAATATTTCTGATACCAATATGGTCACCTAGGTTTTTACTGTTGCCAAAGATGATTGTGCTAAGACCGCTCACACACACAACATACACATACGCTCGCAGTGCCAGACAGTGTTACGTCCTTGGCCTGGCACCTCTTTTGGCAAGGTGGCAATATGGCACCATAACAAATGAGAGACACCCTAGCTGTGCCAACAGACCTGGCCCTTGGCACATTGATGAAATTATCTTTTCGTCCCAGGAGTTATGACTCTCGAGAGTTGATCATTAGTCAGAAATCACAGACGCACAAACACACACATTGGTCAAATATGTTGTAGGTCAACGATACCAGCCGCTGTGACCTGAATAGCCGCTATAGAGAAAAATAATGTTTTTTGCTGAATATTTACTGAATACTTGTCTCCAGCTTTGTTGGTTCTCGGATTATCCTTGAGATAACCCCTACCTGCTTTTACTTGCCCCCAAGTATGCGCTAATTCTCAGTTGGTTTACTGTAGCTAGATCTGCTAAATTGCACTTACATTGTGACAACCGTTCGTTAATGGATAAATACAATTGTAAGGTCACAAATTCACTGTACTTATCACAAGGGTTTGTTAAAAAAATAGAAACACAGAAACATGCCATAATCACCACAACTTGAGTTACAGGGTTTCGGCACAAAGTCAGGGCACGCTTAGGGGTGAATCATTGAGAACTTCATCTAAAGTTTTACTGTGTAGTTTCACTGGCACCTCCACTCCCAGTAGATAACAAGAGGGTTTCTTTCTCTGGGTGACCATCCATCAAGAGGTTGTCAGATGAAGGAAAACCGAGAACTCCCAAAAGACTCCTCTTTCTCAGCATAGACTTACAGATGAATGCATCTCCCCGTTGGGTTATCTAGAATTGTCTGCCCGTGTTAAAGCAATTGATTTTACATACCATATATTTCAGGGAAAAATTAAAATAATACATTGAGCACGATACTCTGGGTGACTCTAGGCTGTAGATGTTAAGTCTATGATTGGAACTAAATAGTTTTTCATGCAGATAACTTGTGGGTGAGCATAATATGCAGGCGCACACACCCGGTGCTCGGAGGTGAATTGAAACACGCGCGGCAATGACACAAACGGGGGGCTGACACATTCATTAGCACATAGGCAGATTTGACACAGCTGGAAGATGTAGCGAGGAGCTGCTGTCAAGGTCTTGGAATGCTGCAAGACTGGCACAAACTAAGGGTTGGATGCTCAGCACCGTGTCATAAGAGACCTGGCACTGCCTCGTCTCCCTTTTTTTTTTTTATATATTTTTTTTATTTATTTTTTTTTATATTTTTTTCTCCCCACTCGTTGTGTTGTTGCAACACACTGAGTGTCATCATTTGCATGAGTTTGACACCCCAATGTCTAGCTTCTTTGTCCTTTTTCCAACTCGTTTCCTCTCTTTCCATCTTTTTTTTCTCCTCTCCCCCTCCATTCAGTCCAGTTCTTTCTCTCCCCCGTCTCTCCCCCTTCTCCCTCTCTCCCTCCCTCCCTCTCTCTCTATGTGCCTCTCCTCTTTCTGCTGATGGTGGCGGTGCCATCCATGCCAATTATGGCGGTCGAGCAGGTGGCTCCTCGCAGGTGGTGGAGGATTAATCCCTGTAAAGACTTCACTTCATTAGGAAATCCGTTTAATGTGGCCAGTTGATTGATAAATCTCCCGGACCTCTCTCTCTCCGAGTCTCTAGATTACTGCCAAGTTTGTCTATTATACGCTAGATTGACCCTTATGTCAGAGAGAAACAGAGAGAGAGAGAGATAGAGAGAGGGTGTTGTGTCTTTTGGGCTGAAGTTAGTTTGCCTTTTGCCGAGTTCGGCATAGTTTTTGGAGTTTAAAGTCGACATGTATGTCGAGGGACAGGTTAAACAATACCAGTTTAACATTGTCAAACCTAATTTAAAAGACATTCTGTATAGTACCTCAGTGTGTATGTATAGTGGTTAAACCACGTGGTGGGAGGGGGGGGGGGAGGTTCAGCCTATTAGATCTAATACTAGACTACATGTGAGAGGTGCAGCTATTACAACATTTAGGAATGAACTGTAAGAACTTGTCCTCGCCGTCTCAGACCACCCACTGGCTCGCTCCAGCGAGTCAAGCCTCTGCATTTAACTCAAGTATTACCTTAACTCACCCCTCTGTAATTTTCCATCTGAGTATTATCACAATTACCCCTCGAGCCAGGAGCGCGGGGAACTCCCCCGTTGCCTCCCGACTGCCTGTGTGCCACCCGAGGGCTTGCGGTCTGCTCGGATTTGTGAAACACTGACAGACAACCCCTTCATCAAGGCTGTCAAACAAGGATGACAAATGCGTCTCCACATCCCCGAGAATGCCTACAATATTTAAAGCCATGGGAGAAAGGAGCAGCCGACAGAGAGAGATAGCCCCTTCCTGCCAGTCGCAAAGTTCAAGCCGCCGTCAGGCTGTATCATTCTCAAATTGAGAGGAGAGACTCTGAGCTGAACCTGACGGCACGGTGACTTAATGATTCTGACAGAGCAGATACGGTGTCTGTCTCAGGTTTCCGCGGGACAGTGAAGTGAAAGTCAAAATAGATTTAATGAACGCTGAAATGCTCATCAACTTAAAGGGGGGTTCGGTTACAATGCTGCGCGACAATGGGGAACATGGATATTTTTTGCGAAAAGGCGCAAATCTAATGATGACGTGCAAAAAAGGTTAACTTTTGAAACGGCGTAAAATATAGTTATATATATATTTTTCATAAGTATTTCCTGCAGCTGCGTAAATAACACTAAATTTCCGCGGAAGCTAAACCCCGTAAATATTTCTCACATCCATAAATGGCAAGCCTCTGATCGCTGTCCCGGGGAAAAAAAACAAAAAACAACAGCTTCCAGATACGACCTGGCTATCAGGCAATCAAACATTAAGTCGGTACCTCTCCCAGCTGCTACCAAGCATGTAACTATTTGGCTTTGCCCGACGCTCTGGGCCTTGTCAAAAAAATGACAGAGGATCGCATCTTTTCTCCCGGGGTGAGTGCTTTAATTACAGGGTGGCTCAGAGCCTCACCACATCAGTACAAATGTCAGTCCAAAGTTCACCGGGCTTTGTGCTAGCGAGTTCCTCCAGAAAACAATATATCTCATTGTTAGGCAAGAGACCATTGTTATAAATTGATTCCTTGCATTTCAGGATCCAGACCCAACCCCCACACAACCCTGTTCTTGTAATTTTTTTTTCTATTAATGACAACTTCTGGGAGCTGTCATTACTCATGGTCACTATCACGTTTCTTTAACGGGCCTGGCATCTTTGATATCTAATATTTTAATTGCTGCGGGGTCATACGTCTTGCTGTCCTCTCGAACAATAAGGGGGTTGTGAAACAATAAGCCATCTTTTGGGATGAGATAATTCAGTTCATGCGAGCTCCCCTGAAATGTCGTTCCAGTCAGTTACGTACAGGTAGGAAATAATATTTGTGCTTCCCTGCAACAGAGTAATTGAATGTTATGCATTCCCTTTTGGGGGAATAAATAAATAAAAAGAAAAAAATTATGTGTTCTGTAATTATATTTAACAGTACAAAATGACTTACTGTATTTTTCACAGTTCCAAAAATGTAACGTAAATGTGTAATCCAACAATATTGTACAGATGTAACCTACCATATTTTAACAGTATTTGTAATATTTGGATAAATAATTTTAGTGTAAATAATTCACTTGCTCAATTAATGTGGACTTTTAATGACTTTTACCTGGCAAGTTGTTACGCTACAGTTACCATGCAATTCTTAATTTTTTTTCTACTGTTCTTTGGATCGTTTTGAAAGTGAAGTTAATTATTCCTACTCATGTTAAATATGCAACTTACACTCGTACCTTGTGCTGGCAGCCGCTCTGTCTTTGTTTGTACCAGAGCTGCAGGTGGCAGCATAGTCTTAGAGGACAAGAGAGTCTAGATCCTTCCAAAGATACACACACACACACACACACACACACACACACACACACACACACACACACACACACACACACACACCACTTAGCCCCGTCGAGCTTTTCCCCCTTTCCCCAGAGTACACACTTTGACCTTTGGATATTTGTTACCCAGAGAAAGTGACATTGGGAGTCAGCCAGCGGCTCAGTGCTTCGCCTGGCCGTGTCTGTTTGTAAGGAGGTATAATAATTAGCGAGCTCTCAGCCTGTGATTTTCTTCTTTTTTTTTGTTTTAATGTCCCTAATTTGGCTGGGACAGATTCAGTGTTTATGCTACGTGCTGCCGCTTGCATTTTCTCAAGTGTGTTTAGCTGAAGGAGCCCACAGCCAAGGCAGGTTTTGATATTTCCTTGCAAACCGTTTGCCAATGCGCTGTTTATGATTTCAAAATGAGGGAGGGAGGTTGAACTATTGTGGCTTCAGGGAAGAGGGCTTTTTACACTGATTTACCAGACTCGGAGGCTTGCATCTTATTATTTAGTCTATTCTTTAACCTCGCCTGTTCAACTGTGTGAGACTGAGATGTTTATGACCTACTTGGGCAAGGTTTCCCAGGGGTTTGAATGAAAATAATTTGAAGGCAATGGGGTAACCGAAGAATCCTTTAATAAACGCGCACATACATGAGCACGCATACACACACAGTCATTAATACAGTCATTAATACAGTTGGACTTTGGTCATGTTTTGTGCCCCAAAAACATGATCAAATGATTGATTTTTGATTACAAATCTTTTTTATACTTCACTCCTGGCTCTAAAGGTGCATTCCAAAGACCCTGGAATGTAAGTTAAGCAGAATGCTACCATGGTAGATTAAAAACAAGGTAAAGGTATTTTGGAATGGGCTATTTAAGCCAAATGCCCCCCTTTGTGCTTCAAAATACAGTACAAATACCCCGAATTCCATACACAGCAACAGCAGCACTGTAATGTAATTTTTTCTTACCCTCCCAAAATGCTTCACAACGAATTGTCATTCATATCTCATAAATGCAAAGGACTTAAAAAAACATGTCAGCGCCGTCCGCATATCCTCATATGCATGGCATATATCCCAACATTTCACCCAGAAAATGTCTTGGGTGCCATATTCTGTCAGCCCTATTGAATAAATACAAGTCTAAAATGTCTCCGGGCTGTACATTGTCATTCATATCGAAATAATGTGATTCTTTACCGGCGGTGACCTCACAGCTGGCTGAAGTGTTAACCTTTTAGGTGTGAGGCGCTGAGGTGAGAGTGGCTCAGTTCCCACCTTACTCTCTCCTCGCTTTAGCCGGGCGGTCCAGGGTGTATAACTATATATACATGTAACATTTTTGTGCGTGTCTGTGCTTTCTGCAGAAACGTGAGTGACGGAGAAAGCAAGGGAGAATGTGTTAAGAGAATTAATGTGATGTGTGTGTGGCAGGGTGTTTGAGGCTACCCATATGGGAGCAGACCCTCTGTGTTAAACACTGAAGAGCTGAAGATGCCTCTGTCAGTCAAGAGGACACAATACAGCTAGCACAGAGGTCACCGAAACGAACGCACACACACACACACACGCACAAGAAATAACATTTTCTTTAGCACTCAAGAACCAGATATTTTTAATCTCAATGAGGCCTCATTTGGTTTAATAAAGGTTCAATTTAACACACCCATTGGCACGCTGACATAATATGTGAATTTTAACAATAATAATAAAAAATATACAGTGTATTTAAAAAAGGAAGTTAAAATTCCCTTTCTCTTTATGTAAAACAGTTTTCCACATTCCAGTACAACCGAGAGACACTCATTAACTATCTTTAACTCTATTCTGATTTGCATTGTGTGAACTAGTCAATCAGTCCACACGAATCTGCTATTATAACGCCACCAAATTTCAGTAGCAAAAAATAAATCAAACGGTGCTGGAGGCAAAGAGTAATGATTGTAGTAAAACAAATCCACCGGGGTGGGGGGGGGGGGGGGGGGGGGGGGGGGGGGGGGGGGGGGGGGGGGGGGGGGGGGGGGGGGGGGGGGGGGG
>JAOEHI010000008.1:2435226-2446618 GCA_025447815.1 Percopsis transmontana | reverse complement strand
AATTGCCATATTTTACTTGTTTAAAATCATTAGGTTTTTGTATTTATTCAAATATTTGACCTGGTTGATTTGTCACTGCGCTGCACAAACCCCAGCCCCCCCCCCCCCCCCGGTTGCAGACATGGATCTCTGGTTTCATGTAGAGACAGGTGTAGCCTTGACATCTGATGATATGTGAAACATGCTTTTGCCTTAATGTACTGACCTAGTAATATATTAAAGTACTGACATGCAAAATATGTGCAACATATGTGCGTATGCTATAGAAATATCCCTGCGCTGATGGTGCACACTGTATATATATATATATATATATATATATATCGCCTATACGGGCACACACACGCGATCTGTTCAGCATATGTTTTTAGAACAATGTGATTGCCAACATGATGGTAGATGGCTGCAGTGTAAATTGTATACACTGAGATGCAATGCATAATTGTCTGACATCCCATTTTTCTTAGATATTGGACCAAATAGCAGACCCAGTGAACACCGTCAAAAGTGCATACCCAGATACATTACCAGTATTTATGTAATTGTTCATATCAGCGGAAGCTAGTTTCCATAAACTGTGCAGTACCGCAATATCCTTTTGACAAATATCTATTGAAGAGTGATTATCCCCACCCTCGTGTTTCATTTCTTCCATATCCTTGACTAACCGCCAGTTTACCAGCGGCTCCTTTGCTGTTACTTAAGGTGAATGTTTAACAGTGGCAACCCTCCACCCTACAAGGGAATATACACAGTTGCACAGCCAAGATAAATGTTGCGTCTCCATCCATAAAATATTGGTACTGTACATTAGGGCTGTATTGAGAAAATTCTGTCTTCATTTGTTTGACCGGTGAACTATAAATGTCCACACAGGGCCCCCCAACCACCGCAGAAGCCAGCCGCTGACATTTCTCCACTTTTAAGACACAATGAAATCTGAATATTGCCTTGGCTGAGCTGGGGCCCATAGGGAAATAATCCAGGGTCTCTGAATAGTCCCTAATTGAATTGTCTTTTACTAAATAGAGTTTGCTCTAATGCATACTCTCATCGGAGAATATGACAGCCGGTGATGCCTCTCATATCTGCCTAAAAGAGCCCCCAGATCCACAGACCTATTAACTGTATTACCCAAACCAATATCCCTGCCTAAACCCATTACTCTGAACCCATTGTGTATTTTTGTCACTACATCTTCGCTCAAAAATCCGAATCAGCCCGTGATGGATGCCTAACAAGACTACACTTTTATCACATATTCTCTGACCTTCAACAAATTGCTTCACAAGTTTGCTTCCAAGATTAATGTGACAGCGGCTATCTTTAACGCAGGGTTTCAGGAAGTAGAGGGGGGTCGCAAAGACGCCTGCCACTTTGGTTTCTCCATGCTAGCGGGCGCTAACCTTCATCTGAACTCGCAACAGCAGTCAGACACTGTCTGTGGAGGGTAGAATGGGACTTTGAGCCGTACACTTAAATTAGAAAAGATAGTTTGGCCATTTAGCCAGAGATGAAAATAAACAAATGTCCTAAGAGGAATTGCCATTTTCCAGGCAAGGCCTGACAAGGAACAGGTTAAATACCTGTCTTGTTGTTTCTGGAAAAAGCACAGCGCTTGTAAAAAGTTCATCGAAATGATAAATCTCCCACAACTCCCCCACACCCCACCCCTTCTCCCCACTTTCACCCCCTCTGTTTCCACTCTCATGTGGGCCAAGTTTCCTCCAAAGGTGTAAATCACTTTGGCCCACAGAGCCCCCAATGATATGTAGCGCGGCAGAAAATATTACAATATCTCACCAAAGAAAATCACCATTGTTTCAGCAGAAGTGAAACAAATTTATCTTCCACAACTTTATATTTGGACGTCAATGATGTTCTTGCTGTTGAAGTTACACAGCTTGAGTTAAAAGGCAGGCCAAATGCTTCACTTTTTTCCATTATCACACCAGACCTGTGCTGATGTCTTATTTTACAATTTCGTATGGAGGTAAATTGTAAACAAGCATGACAAACGTTGGGACTCTGAGGTGCAAAACATACTGTATTCTGCCGTCTACCGTTGTTTGAATGACGAAAACATCCAGTTCCTCAACACAGTGATTATTTATCACTAGTAAATAGTTACGGGAAGTCTTACAGTTTGCCTTAAGTATCACCATAACCTTACAATCAAGTATTGTAGTTTTCTTGTGCAAAGTTGCATTCCATAAGTATCTGCTTCTTAGTTAGCTTTGGAGAGCTTTTCCTCCGCTTTATCAGAGAGGACCTGTGTCTTATCATGACTAATGCTGGAAATTCCTCCCAGAGATAAGTAAAGGAGCTTAGGATTACCCTCTTGACTGAACACTGAAAGAGTGTGACTGTGTGTGTGTGTGTGTGTGTGTGTGTGTGTTAAAGAGAGAGAGGGAGAGAGTAGGAAAGCGAGTCTAAAGACGAGAGCAGGGAGGAGACTTGAGGGACAGGGGGGTTCAGCAGGCTCCTCTGTATATTTTCCCAGTGGCGAGGCAACTGCACCATTAGTGTCAGACACTCAGATTATCCAACCAGCGGAATAGGGATAAGTGGATTGATGAGGTCCTTCCATGCTCCTCGACTCCTGCGCTGGAGACGGGCCCCTGTACTCTGGAGTGATTTTTTTTTTCTCCTCTAGGAAGGGCAGAAATAATGAGCTACTTAACCAGACCGTTCACTGCATTTCTGTCATATTACAGCTGGCTTGTTTGTTTATCCCAGACAGATCTATATTTCACTTTTTTTAATTGAATTACTTTGATACGGACTAAAAGCCCTCAACCTAATAACATGCCAATTACAATGAAGACCTATTTAGAATAAATATGAATATAATGCAGTAATTTATTGCTTTAAATACATAGAAGGCCTGGCTCCCTTGACACCCATTGATTAATAATTGGTGCTGCAGCCTTAAAGGGCAATTAAGGAGGTCTTCACTAAGAAGATATTTGTCTAAGAAGGTAGAGGTCTTACCTCTACAGTGCTACATCAAAAGCCAAATCAAATATGTGATTGACATAAAATATGCCATGTTTAAGGCATTGGTGTGCTCCATATTTAAAATGTATGCTTTCTGAATTGATGCGACAGCATAGCCCAGTGGCGTGCATAGTGGTTACCTTGAGTCAATCTATTTTGAGCACTCCGCTTGATGATGCTCATATATTTGCGTTTCTTTGTCATTTGCATGGCTATCCTCTTGACGTCCATACGATAATGAATCATCACTTTCTCAATTCATTAATGGACCAAGCCTTGCAACTTGTCCGAGTCCAGTAACATATGTTCTCTAAATATGCATTGATTTATTATGGTCCCAGATAAATTATTCTCAAAACCCAAAGTGTGTGCACTGTCTACTTAAGTAATGACCTGTCTGCAGCAAAACATTCTCTCAGATATTCATAAATATAACCTATCCGTAGCCATGTGGAAGAATTGTTGAACCTATTTGAAGCTATTGCAGTTGTTTTTGCCCTTAAGCAATGTGAGAATCATGCATAACATTTTGATATTTATGGTATAAATTTAAACATTGTCACATTAAAACCAGTAGTGTTAATGTATATGGACAAAATAATGGTTATTTAAGGTTGGCTAAGATTCAAGGATCAACCATTATTCCAACGTAGCATAAGGTTCTTTGAATCTATTTTTTTTTTAAATTACGTAAAGTATACACTGATCGCATTGATCTCACATCTGATGCAGTCTGTAGTTTGTTTAATGCCCCAAATGTTCACGGCATGGTAAATATAGCAGCAATAACCATTTTATTGGCTCCAAACCCTTAACAGCTCCCTTGTCCTCCAGACATGGTGGATGAAGACGTATGGTGCAAAAAAATCCTACCAAGGTGCATATAAAAGTTAACTACTTACCTTCTATAAATAGTAAACGACCCCTGTTTTGTCAAAACGGTCGTGAACTTAGGAACCTGTAAAATGGGTAATTTATACTAAATGAGTTAACAGCAAAGTAAACAGGGCTGCAAGCTCTTTTTTCCCCAGTAAAAGGTTGGCATTCAGTGTGACTCCAAAAGTAGAGTTCATGACCAAATGACTGATACCTAATATCTGAGAGAAGGACTGTAGTCAGGGAATCAAGTTTCACATGGAAATTTGTTTCTAAAGGTAAATATTTTCATTTAACTATTTACTTATGTACCCTTGATGTTGCCAGACATAAATCTATTTAGTACACCGCACTGCTGAATGAATACCTTTTCTAGTCTACACTGCAGTGTGGAATGATGGGCTATATTGTAGGACATTGTACAGTAGTGTTGCGTTAAAAAATATAAATTAATACCCCAAATTAATCATTAGCATATAGCATATACAGTGATAAACACTGTATATTATATATTTAAATAAATACATATTTTTTTACAGACAAAGGGCACAGAAATGATGGCAAACATACCTACTACTGCTCCAATCCCAGTAGCGAGTAAATAGATCTTTCTCATTGTTCCTCTGACCTTGTTGTTTGACCCAGTAGGCTCAGCTGTTAAAGCCACCACCTATTGGATATCACAGTCCTTAACAACCTTTCCAAGGCCACGATGGGGAATTATCATGCGCATAACCATAATTCTGATCCACCTGATTGAAGCAATGTTATGGTTTAGCGGGTGGGAGTGAGATGTTTGACCTTGTTTAAACCCCTAAATCTTATCTCTTCATCCATCATCCAGTCAATTATTTGTCATTTGTGTTGTGATCAACTGCCTTAGGAGATGAGTTGTGTCCAGGCTTGTTGCCCTCAGCTGGGGATACCATGCGATCTTGCGCACCCCCTATTCCTTGTCTGCCTGACCCTGTGTCAAGCTAATAAGAGCTCTAGCGTTACGGAAAATCAACCTGATTCAGCATCTGTGTCTCAGTGCACCACATTTAAAGGAACTTTGTGACTTGAAGCCCAGACTTCTCTGAAAGGCTTCAGTCCTGATAGTGTGAACGGGCTGGTGGGAAACAAGGACTTAACCAGGGAATACCAGTTGACTTGTACTAGGTCACAGGTGTAAGATAGGGTAAGATATACAAATACTAAAGTTGAGTTGGGGTTTCCTCTTTAATTCCCCCTTCATCCCCGGTTCACCCAACCTGTCTCCCAGCTTCCACCCCGTCACGTAGAACAGGTATAATGGGCCTGAGAAGATCAACCCATCCAAAGAGGGATTTGAAGCCTTTCACCTTGAATAAATCCAGCGTGGAGGAGCTCCCGTGTTCATAAACGCTTGTCTTGTCTTTAAAGGCTCATGAAAATAGATAGTTGGGAAATGACTGGTTTGTTTATAGTTAGGTATTTTAATTAATAAGTACATTTCTTTGATATATAGCAGATATGCACACGCAAGCATGTTTGTCAATTAAGGCTAGTTTTGGCACTCCCATTCTACGGCTACTTATTAGATTACTTTTAACAAGCGTTTTATTGGATATTTTGCCAATTTACTCTGAAAGGCTATGATAAACTCCCTCAGAAGGGAATTGGACTCCTATTCTTTTTCAGTGCAGTAAAATCCATAAACCCAATACAAAAGCTGAGGGCATGGCAGCCTTAAAAACATTAGCAGAATCAGATTGAAGCTGAGAACCTACATGGGGAATGATGTTACGTTATGAGGGATTGATCAGTGTGTTACTTGAAATAATTAGCAATGATTTTTGCGTGCGTGCAGGTGTGTGTTTGTGTGCACGTCTGTGTGTTGTACGTTCATCTTGAGAATCTATTTAGCCCTTCTTCTCTTTTCCATATATACCAAAGCACCAAATTCCATTTCATGGATTTAAATCTGACATACAGTATAATAATGACAGAATGTGACTTCAACCTCACGCATCACTGCTTTTGATACTGTACAAAGTAAATATACACCATGTACTTAATTAATTTAGCAAAATCCTCGCCACAGTCGAGGATTCCATCCACAGAGGAATTTCAACAGATCTACAAAACCATGTCCAGGGGGAATAGCATCCTGGCCAAACAGAATATATATATTTTTTGTGTTTATTTGATAAAAGGAGAAGAAGCTATCATACCAACAATCATTAATCATCGTATACTAATTACCGGAGAGTCCTTTCATGTGCGACTGACTGATGTTGGAAAATTAACTCCCATGTCATTTGCAGGGGTTTTTAAAGACAAGCGACAAACAAACACTAATAAGGCCTGTCACTTTCAAAGGGAACTAGCCATGTAAACACACTCTACAGCTGTACCAGGGACACATATCCATATAAATTCAATTCATAATTTTCCTCCTCCTTTTTCTGAGGCAGACACATATCTCTTAAAATAGCATAGCCTAAACTAGTTCTCATACATTTTATTGCAATACACTAAAAGTCAGATTAACTGTCTAATTTATGCATTCTATTCATGGTATTGATGTTCACTTCTGAAATTATAATAAATTGGTAATATTTCACTTGTATAATTTCATTGAAAAATACTAAGATAATAATACAGTATATGCTGTAACTATGCTACTGGTAACCATTGTTGTTGTAGCCTTTTGTGTGGTTGTACATGTTTACCTGAAACATACAGTATGTATACTCTTTCTCTGCTGCGCACAACAGACTCAGCAGGAACATTTATGAAATAAGCCCTGATTTGTCGGTCGCTTTGGCAGATAGCCAAAGGCAACGAGGCAACATCAACAAAAAGTCTTAATGTTGTTTACAGAGGCTCAATCAAATAAGAAATGACAAACCACACTGTCTGATTCTTGAAATTACACAACATTACTGTTAAATTGTCTTTATTGTTTGTTGGAGTTTGTTCCTTGAGGTCAGGATTTTTTTTAGAGGATTGGGTCCAGATAAATGGCTTTTGATGGTGTTATGTTTTGCACATAATTTGACATAGAAAAATTATAGAACTTTATAGCTAACCCTGCAAAATGATTCCTTATTGAAACAATGATGTTCAAAAGCTCTACAACCAGCAAGAGAAAAACCCTTCAAACACGATGTAAATGGTCTCATTATGGCTTTCCTTGACAAACCTGAAAGCCGAGAAACGGTCTAAACTTTAAAAAAACAAACAATTCTTATCACATAACCTTACATCATTGTTTTCCCTCCCAGCATTTTGAAGATATCTTTTTTTTGGGGGGAGGGGATAACTGAGTTAGAGAATACAATGTGAAGAACATGAGATTTAGTCCCCCCGTACTAACATGGTATCACCCAGGCTGTGGTACGACAACAATAGAAGGGCCTCCACAATATCAAATTGTAGAATCAAGAGTTTATGAGCAAAGGTTTCTGTGGACAAGAGGACCTCGGGGTCTTATAGCCTGAAGAAAGGCAATTACTTGTATAGGTATTATGGTGTGATGGATCCTATTTGCTGGTGCACTGAGAAACACGGACCTTCCAAACAGTGTCAAGGAAGCTGGAACACACACAATACTAGAGGAAGCGTGTTTTTGTGCATTTACTGTCACGTTACTGTACCCCCAAAAGTTATAGGATGAAATAGTACAAGTCAAACAGAATACTATGCCAACTGCAATGGTACTGTTATTATGAAGTGAACAGACAAAATAAAGGCACATTATAACCGCTTAAATCGTCAGTGCTAAACATTTACTGCTTAGTTACATTTATGTAATTTAAAAACTGATATTTTGTGTACTTAATTTAGAGCATTTTTTGTGCCTTTGTAAATTGTAGCTCCCAATATACAGACCTATAGCTGTACAGTTTTATAGCCTAAAAAGGTTCTTGCCTTAGTTTGACATCTTTCACCATATAACACTGGGAATTATGGCAATGATTGACTGTGGTAATAATGTGTGTAGTCCTTTTAGTTTTTAGGATAGTTATAACTTAAACCAGTCAATATTCTGACGTTTTACCCTAAAGAATAAAGTCCCAGAAATTACACCATTGGGATCATTTAAACCTGTGCCAAGTTAATCTTGAATATAGCCTACATTTCATACAAGAAGAATGAGTTATGACCTTAAAATATTCATGACGTTACTGATGCGGTTTTAGTGGATCTTTATAGCCTTTAATTAAAAATAGCATTTTGCACCATTAACTAATCATATATGTGAATGCTAGAACACCAGAGGTTTCTATGATCCATGATATGGAGATATCAAATGACCCAGGAAATTAATAGACACATTTGTTTAATAATATTACAGGAAGTTGGAGGTAGAGACAAAGAGCAGATGGAGGTAATAAGACGAGCAACAGCTGAAACAAACGAGAGACGTCTTGCCAGGGAGCTGCCGTCACTTTTCAGCACATTAGATCAGGCACGACAAGGGCAGCCCCACAGGGGGGCCTTACGCTCACTCCTCTCCTGAACCTTTCATTTCTCTTCATCACAAAGCAGGGAGCTCTAATGTCTGTCATACAGATGGCTGTATACTCTACAGTATGGTGCTTCACAGGAAAAATATTAAAATATAATGAATAAACTTAAATCGTTGCATAATGTTAATTCTGACATTTTTTTATTTTACACTGTGTTTGCAAATACCAATTAAATTCTCATTACAATAGGCTATAATGCATTAAACAATACTGTAAATGGCTGCGTAACCCTCTAACAAAGATGCCCAGCTTCATATCACAATGATATATGATGTGAGAGCTGTCTGGAAATGTGTCCTCAAACAGACAGCTCCTCAGTCTATCACATGTTTAACACCACCGTCTCCCCGGCCATTCTCAACTCTCTTGTCCAGGGCCATCTCTGTCATTGTACAGTATATGTAATACGTCCCAACAGAGCACCTGGGGAAGTGGCCAAGCTACCACCTGGGACACACACACACAGATTCTCCCATTGGCTCCCAAGGCCTCGTTGGATAGATAACACCCAGAAGAGCCGCTCTTTCACCACCTGGGTCCCTCTCTCTCTTTCTCTCTCTCTCGCGCGCTCTGTGTGTATGTCTCTCTCTCTCACACTCTGCAAGACGCTTGTGTCACTGCCAATCAGACTAGCCTGTCACTGCACCGTGTGTGTGTGTGTGTGTGTGTGTGTGTGTGTGTAAGGCAATTGCACTGCTTCACCCCTGCCGTGGACACGAGGAGACAGAGAGTGATGGAGGCTGCCACCTAACAGCCTCTAATAGCACCTGACACAGCATTACACACCGCTGCGATCCCCCGCACTGCCCAGCTGAGTTTGGCTCAGGACAGGCCGGCCGGAGCCGGTTAGGGGCGTGTGTGTGTGTGTGTAGGGGGGGTTTGGGGAGCGTCAGGAATGAAGGTGGGGATGAGGGATGTGGAACACTGCCTGCATGCAAGATATGTACGTAATTGAATTGAGTTGCATTTTGTCGACTAAGTCCTACTTGTTTCACATGAACGAAAACAGTAACCATTGTATTCTAATCTATAGGTATATGGTTTCAGTGTGATATAGATGTGAATGACTTGGGTTTATGTTACACATTTACAGTATACATCTTTTCTATAGCAGTGAATTGTTACTGGTTCTTCCAGATGTATGATATACAATACATATGATACACAATACATTTTATTGTCCTCGTGCGCAAATTAGTTTTAGGCTCCCAGTGTTGTTGGTTTCAATACAAAACATATATACAAACAAATATATATATATATATATATATATATACAGTACAATCTGATATCTGATAGATATCCCTTTACACTATCCATATATTTCCATTTTCCATATACACTACATCCCAAAACAAATTCCCATCAGATTGATACTGTGTGTCCTGCACAAACTTCAAACAAGAACGGGTGTGTGTGTGTGTGTGTGTGTGTGTGGGGGGGGGGCTTAAGTGAAGATGATCCACGCTGTCTATCTCCCTGTGCCAACTGACACTGCGGCTGACCCCTGAGCAGATGTTCCTTGTAATAATGTGCAGTTGAGAGAGGCATGCACGCCAGGTGGAGATCCCGCCGTCCACTCCCGAACCCCCACCCCCCTCCCCCCCCCACTATAAAACAAAAGGAGCTTTGAGGGATCGACTTTCGTCGGCACAAAGATCGGGGTGTGCGAGGGCTTGCGGAGGGGAGTACTTTTAATGCAATTAGGGGGTCTTTAGACAAGAGGCCGTCACAGGCAGACGGACAAATAGGGCGCTAGGTGACCGCGCTAGGTGACCGTGCTAGGTGACCGCACTAGGTGACCGCGCTAGGTGACCACTTTGCAAGACAAGACCGGAGCGTTTTGGCCAACACAAACTGGCTTTTAAAAAACGACACGAGGTGCTCCCACCACTGGCCGGTGTCGGGGGTGGGAGGGAGGGGGGGAGGAAGTAAAGGAGAGGATGGATCGCTGTTTCCTAAGATATGCCATGATGTCTGTAAAACTATCTGGATATGGTTTAAGTTTGGCAAGGGGGGGGGGCGCAGAGAGAGGTAGAGAGTCAAAGAGATGAGAGAGAGAGAGAGATAGGGAGCGATAGTGAGAGAGAGAGAGAGAGAGAGAGAGAGAGAGAGAGACCTGGGGACAAGAGCTGTCCCCTAAGCAAGGGCACAGCTCCTGTTACGGCCTGCTAATGGAGCGGGGGCTATTTCAGTAGCATTGATTGACTGCTTTCTTCCTCTGAGCGAGCAACTTTCTCATATCTGGAGGAAAATGGATCATAAGCAGGCCCCGAAGACGAGAGTGGGACGAGAAGGGGTGAAGAGGAGAGCAGAGGATGATGTTGGTGGCAAACACCCCTCTAGTCTCACCCTCCCTCCACCCCCTCTGTCTCATGTTCTCCTTTTTGCTCGCTCTCGTTGTCTGTGTGTCTGTCTGGGGGCAGGAGAGGGGATATGGGTGATTATAAAGGTAGAGGAGGGCTCTGTGAAGTTCTTCAGAAGACCTTTAGGGGGTGCAGTCATTCCACCTTGTAGCTGAGCTAGAACCCACCCCCACACCACCCGCCACCCCCCTCCCATAACTGTCAAACCCAGATCCTTCCTGGTTGATTGTTTTCATTGCCGAAAGAGGAAAAGCTGAGGTAACTTTGACAGATTTCCTGAATAAGAAATGGGACAGGATATGAGAATTTATCTGACAGGTATACACAGGTGATTTGATACTGTGGAACTGGATTAGGCAGTCAGGGTTGGGTTTTGTGCTGTATTAATGATCGCTACTAATTAATTTGACAGGCCAGGATGACAACACACTGTTGCGTTTGCTACACTGATGTGAGGATGGTTTGATAGCAGTGGCTCTCAAAATTAGAACACGTGTGATGTCAGTTCATATATTACAATAAACTGATCAAAAGGTTGAAAAAAGATTTTAAAAAGACATCGATATTAACTCAATACATCTCATCATGTACAGTATAGATGTATGTGTGTGTTTATATAACTATAGTGTATATATATATATATATATATAT
>JAOEHI010000008.1:2421193-2435126 GCA_025447815.1 Percopsis transmontana | reverse complement strand
TATATATATATATATATATATATATATATATATATATATATAAACACATATACACATACAGTATACACAGTATTGTCTTTGTTATAAAATATATATAAAATATATATAAAAAACATACACTTCACCCTCTTTTTTTAGTTCTAAAATGGTTTTATGCAGTTATTACAAAAATACAGTTCAATTTTAAATAATTTATTTAAGCTAAGCTAAAATAGCCCAAACTTTATTCCCAAATTAATGCATACCCATATGTTCCTAAAATGAGTGCTTTACTACGTTCAAGTGATCCGTGCTTGTGTGTGTGTGTGTGTGTGTGTTTGTGTGTGTGTGTGTGTATGTGTGTATTTTTAGAACTGTGGTGAATATCATCTGATTATATATGTTTATTCAAATCCCTGCCTCAGGAGAACATCCTTGTGTCAAGGGAAGACATTTACTAAAGACATTCACACATTTATTTACTTCTCAAATTTGAATTATAAAAGAACATTTGACCATTGATATGCCATAATTAAGGGATAAACAAATACTTAGTTGTCTCAAGTAAGAGGACATTAGGAAACACATTTGACACATTCGCATAAGCTAAGACAAATGGCACTATCATTGTTGTTGTTTTTTTTTCAATAAATGAGGAAGAAAATGAATAATTCAGACATTTATCTAAAGAAAAATAGGACGTGGCTAAATCCAGCAATAGAGTAAATTTCAAACCTGAAAAATAAAGTATCTCTCAAACGAAAGCTTTCTGTATCTGAATACGAAAGACTTTAAAAGCCATCAAAATCATTTCCCTAGTGGGAATTGTATTTTTATAAGCTCAGACAGTCACAGCAAATAGCTGTGGTGAGTTTGATAAGCCATTTAGCACAGCTCTTTAAGATTTCTAAGGTGGGGCTTGAAGTCCAACCTTTTCTTTCCATTCTAAAACTTTTTTTCCTTCAGCGTTTTCCCTCTCACTTACGCATTAGTGTTCACTAAAAACTATACATTTCTATTTCAGTGACTGTGGCTTCCAATTACGAGCCCCTTCTGAATATGCGGTACCTTTTATCCAGCACATTTTAGAGGGATGTGCTTAATGGGTTTCAACTACCATTGCCTTTGATCAAGTTTAAAGAGGAGCAAAAAAGAGCTCTGTGTCTAATACTGATCCCTATGGCTTTCCTGACACCCTCTGTCCTCTTCCTCTTTCCTCCTCCTCTCACACACACACACACACACACACACACACACATGCACGCACACACAAATACACAAATTTAAAACCGCTAACAGACACACACACAAACTCCAACACGCACCCGCCCCCCACCCCCCTGAGCCCATACACTCACATAACCCCACCAACCGTGAGGCTACAAATAGCTAACCAAGGTGACTCTATCGATCCATGAACAAGAGTGAGAGGGAGCTACACCGACAGTAAAAAAGGAAAAAGTAACCAGCGGATTTCTACTCGGACAGGCAGTGTGTGTGTTGTGAACAGAACAGGGGCAAGACTTTATGTTGTCTGTTCATCACTGCTGTTGACCACAGGCTCTTTTAATAAAATCCAACTTATAGGATTTGAGCCCACAGACAAGACTGATCGCTGAGTTTAGCCACTGTGAAAACACTGAGTAAGACCCTTGCCTTTTTTGGATTAATTGATATACTACAGATGCTATAATAATAATAATAATAATAATAATAATAATAATAATAATAGGCTAATAATAATAAAATAAATTTTTAATGCTGTAGTTATTGAGCTTAATATTTACCTTGACATCTCTTTATCCATGTTTCATTGACTTCATTGCATAATTATTATAATACGGAAAGCACTGCCCCCCACGGTCTAAAAGGCCATTTTGTCAATTTATGTCTACATTATACATGACAGACACAGGAAAATACAAGGCATCATCCTCATCAAGGAGCAAATCAATGGTAACCTGCTCTTCCAAGGGCCGTATTTTAGTTTAGCTCAGCACTTGAGTCTTCAAACATGTAAATTGATTGTCTGTCGGACATTGAAAATTGCTCTAATGGTCCTCTTTCCAAACACGGTTTGTATTGATTGCATTCAATTTTTAACTGCACCAACGCAATATTTTTTGTATATTGTTGAACATATTTTCGTTATGTAGTGAACTATTATTTCAGGGTTTTACTTTAATATATTTTTGATACATTTACTCAGAATTGTATTAGACCTTTGTGTAAATGGTACTACAGAGGCACATAATAGTGACAAATTGCCAGGCAGACTGCTTTTTTACAAGTAAATTGTAGCTAAATTAAATAGTTATGCCCCTCTTTGCTTAATTTCACCCATGCAGGTGCCTTAAGTTCTTGTTGTGTACAAATATGCACATATTCCATCTAAATACAAGAATATGTAAGTAAACTCTGTTAGTGTTTCCTATTTAGGTCTTGGTTTGCTATAGCACATACACTTATTCCCTATCCTGGGGTGGACCGATCGTGGCTGCTGGCTAGGGCATGGGGGCAGTTCTATTCTGAAAGCCTTCTATGTGTGGAAGTGAGACGAGCGAGGGGCACTTTGAGACACAGAGAGAGAGCACAAGAGAAAGAAAGAAAGCGAGCAAGCGAGAGAGAGAGACAGAAGAGGCGAGAGTCTCCAGGGGAAGTGAATGGCTGGAATGCGAGGGGAGGCTGTGTGAATGAACGCCACACTGGAGGGGTGCAGGAGGTATTGTGTCCAGGCAGCAGGGGTCAGAGTAGCTGTGACTGACACCAAAACAGCGTTTCATGGCAGGCGACGCTGGATAAAGGCCACAGACGGGTCTCTACCGGCGTGCCAGCTGACCACACCTGGAGTATCAGCGTTCAATTTTCTGCTTTTATCTTATTGATTTTTTAAAACTTATTGTATCTACGGTCTTACTGAATTGGTTGGCTTAGAATTATTAGTGTTCATTTTCGTGTTCAGTAGCCTATCTGGACACAGTAATGCCAATATATAGTCTTAAGCAGAAGGGTGAAAGGAAAACAGGATACAGTACTGTATACAGTATACGTTGAATTAACATTATACAGTATATACAATAACAGTATATATATATTTATATTTATGTACTGTATATATATAGAGAAGTTAAACAATATTCAAATACATACGTGTATTGTACCTTACGCTTGCATGTGTAGGCCCACGCGTTTGTGTGTCCCTTCTGTGTTTGGATAAACACACATGTAGTCTTTGTCTCAGTATGGGCTACTTCAGCTATGCAGCCAGGAGATAGTATGGTACTTTATTGTATTGCTCTGGTCCCATTGTGTGCTCTGGGGCTACCGCGTCTCTCAGGGCCGAGTGTATACTGCGTGTTCCCTTCCGTGACACTTCCTTGGCAAGATGCTTACATTAACATATCATCTGGAAACGACTTACATGTTACTTAGCAACAGCCACGGGGCAGGTCCGCGGGTCTCCGCGCGTACGCCCGCCGACGGACAAGTCAGGCCGCGGCCTTTTTTGCAGGCCTCAAGTTTCCGCCCCTCCCACAGCCGCTCATCAATAGCCCTCCAATGGCACGCTCGCTGGGTGATCGTATAATTACGGCAATAGCATGTCTTTTAGAAGTCTATTGAGCATTTTAATTAGCTGCAGATTAATGGGCAGGGTCAGCCAGCGCCACGCCACTAAGACCAGCAACCCACTGTTACCTTCAGCTGTGCACCGCCCAGGGCTGAGAGAGGGGTGTGTGTGTGTGTGTGTGTGTGTGTGTGTGTGTGTGTGTGTCTTCATTTGTGTTCATACACGACTGTGTGTGCAATGATGTGTCATGTTATTAGTTTATTAGTACGGCATGTAAGATAGTTGTGTCAGTGAATGTGGGCGCGTGGGAGTCATTGTGATTATTGTTTGTGTGTGTGTGTGTTTTTAGGGGTTAAAGGTGACTGTGTGGTGTGTGTGTGTTGTTGGATATTGTGTCAATAGTTGGGAGAGACTAGGGCCTGGGGGCTTGGAGGGTGTGTGGTGAATGGGGTTAGGTCAAGGTTTTGCGTGTGTGCGAAGAGGCGTGCGTGTGTGTGTGTGTGTGTGTCTGTGTGTGTGTGTGTGTGTGTGTACCTTCTTTTGGATACATTGTGAGGCACTGAGAGTCTCGCCCTGGGGGTGCCTGAGCACTAATTCCAATTACCAGCAGATTACAGAGATAATGGGAGACCCTGCTGTCAAGAATCTAACGCTTCTGTCTCTCTCTCTCTCTCTCTCTCTCTCCCTTCTCTCTCTCTCTCTCTCTCTCTCTCTCTCTCTATCGCTTGCCCTTACTCATATGGCCATTTTACAGCCCAGCAGTCAGAGAAGCTGCCTGGTAAATGTTAGAAAGGGTATTTGGGGAGAGAATGAGAAGCAGAGAGAGAAAGAGAGTAGTTTGAGGGTATTAGAGAGAGAGAGAGAGAGAGAGAGAGAGAGATTGAAAGAGGAGGAGAATTGACTGGGCTGAGCGGGAGTTAAAGACAGGTTTGGAGAGAAAGACAAAGAACGATTTAATGGTAAAGAGAGGACATAGGCAGTGGACAGAGGAGGCAAATTGAGAGATCTCTCCCTCTCTAACTCACTTTAGCCTTAGCAGCAAGCTGGCCAGGTCGTCCGTTTAGAGACTGCCCCCTAGCCAGCCGGAGGGAGTTTTCCTTTCATGCGCATGTCTTTGGTTTCTCTGGTTTTGGTGTTGGAAAACCAGTTTATGTAAGATAAAGCCAGTCCATTATATTTAGTGTGTTATTGTTTAATAAGTAGTTTACTATGAAAAGGACGATTTATTATGAAAATGAAAATGAGGGGGAGAGAGAGAGAGAGAGAGAGAGAGAGAGAGAAGATGAATTCTACATGTGCCCCGATTCCGCTCATCTGGTAGAATTGTGAGGCACCCATCTGCAATGGTACAGTGGTTATTTGCCTATTGATATGCTTTTCTCCAGAAAAGTCACCCATCCATTCACCCATTCATCCATCCATCCAGTAGGCCGATCCAGTGCTGTCAGTTCCAGGTATCTGCTTGGTGTTTTCCTCTGGCGGGTGGTCAGAGCTGTGCTCTCTCTCTGCACTGTGAGGGGTCCTGTTTATTTGTGCTGTTGAGAAGAGGGTGGAGCTAATGGCTCCTGTGAAATTAGTAGGGTTATACGCAATGCAATATACCATTACATGGTATGTACAGGTATATGATTGCGTGTGTGTGCACGTGCGCGCGCGTGTGCCTGCATGTGTGTTTGAAACAGCGTGGGGGAGGGTGCAAAGGTCGGGGGAACTCTCTTTCCCTCTCCTTTGAAGCTGAGTCTGTGCCAAATGGCCTGTACCACACTGTTCAGCCAATCTGTTTGAGCTTGGCACCAAAAAGCACCTGCTGACACCCCGAGGCACGGGGCTGACTGTGGTTTGATGATGATGATGATGGCTAAATACAGCATGTTGGCAGGTTATTAACGTTTCCTATGAAATCATATACGCAGGGCAACAATACTGTATGTCCATCCCACCTTCTTTACTCTGTATAAAGTCAAGCTCTCTCCAATAGAATTAGTCAGCACATAAAGTCAAATGCCAAGAGTTGTGCACTCACTTTAAATGACTGTTCATCATCCTGATGGATTTACTGGGCCAGGGAATCCTGTTTTTATTCTCAATGAACCTGTTCAGACTTCTGATGGCGGCCATAAAGAATGACATATTTATCTTCAGACCAGGTGGCATGACAAGGACAGCCACAGTGAGTTATTACAGTACAGTGCCGTGAATAGGGATGGAGACTAGAGTCCACTGTACACCATGCTATACCACGTTATATTTACTGCCTATATAGGCATTGCCGTGTGCATGTATAGTATTATAATCCAATATACACCCTCAACTGGTATTGATTGTAAATACATTTTTTGGGATATGACTCACAGTTACATTTATATAGACATTTCAGCGTGTTTTGGGGATAAAACAAATATGGGAAATTTATCAATGAGGAGAAAACGATAATACAAATGATTGTATGATTTGTCTACATTTCAGTCATGCATTGTACTTTTGCATAATATTACCGACTGACATCCCCAAGCTATACAGCAACTTCCTCCCTGAAGGCCTTATTAATAACAAGGACCATTAAAATTTATCAGCCACCATTTTATTACAACCTCTGTTATATAAATCCTTTCACCGGTAGTGAGGTAGAACTGTATGTACTTGATTATAGATCTTTTATGGCTAATTTCCTTACAGGGCAGCACTCTGTAGCCAGAGCAATAATAAATCAGCTCTCCTTTAATAACCCAGCAAGACAACACAACTACCAGTTGCATTTAGAGAATTAAATATTGACTATCAAGGCATGTTATTGGAAATCCAGGACCATTCGGCGACCAGCAAATACAACGCACTTTAACGGATTACTGCAATGGAACACAATGCTTAATAAAACACGTACATATATATGATAAATTATGAATAAAAAATTCTTTAAAAAAACTACTACTACTACAAGTTTTATTATTGTAGGGGCAGTACATTGTTATATACTGTGCTGTGCAATAAATGAGCAAATACTATTTCAAAGTACTACTCGTATTGTTGCACTTTTATGTAAGTTATAAAACAACTATGTGGTCTATTATGTATAGTGTAGTACTGGAATATACTACTAAATCAACATACCTGTCCTTTAGCTCATAACAGCAAACTGTGGGGCCTAATGACATACAATACATTACAGTGGTCTGAAAGTACAGTACCAAGTCTGGCATCAGACACAATAGAATTTCCAGGGTATGTACATTCACTGTGTATCACAATCAGCAGGACAGTATTAGCCATTGTACTGTCACTATGCCCAGTTCCCTTGGACAGTCTATAAGCCTATAATAGCTGCCACATAACTAACAGTAACTAACAGTAAAACAGAAAGAAAGCGACTGAGAGAGAGAGAGAGCGAGAGATGGGGAAACCATTCGCCCTTTGCTTCAGAAGAACGCAAGGTTTGTCATTAATGTATATATTTCAAAGGGCCGGTCCTGTAAAGCAATCTACTAGCATTCTTTCCCCTCGTTGGTCAGGTTTGTGGGAGTGCTGTGTTGTCTGCTCCGGCATGTGGAGCTGGAGCTGGGTAGTTAAATGGATTAATTACCTTTAAGGTCCTTTTGCTTCTTTTATTTCACAGACAGACTCACTGGGGGCTTTGAAATGCACCTGCCCCCCCCTCCCGCCCTCGTTCCTAATGACATAATCACGTAATTAGGTGATTTTCAAATACGATCGCCACATAAGTAGAGGGTTAATTTCCCCCCCTGGTCTATTCAACAGGCCTGCTGCTGTTTTAGGATGGCAGTTCTCACAGCATGAGCCTGAAAAAGCCATGACAAAAACCTTCCAAGTGGAAGAATGAGAACAGGAAGCTAGGACTGAGGAGTCATGCACTGCAGTGGTGTAGAAATCGATGCCTTGAAAAAAAACAGATACAAAATGTACATTTTTTAATGTGTATGAATTGATCGCTACACAATGTGTCACTCAAAATAATATTGTATTTAAGAATAAAATAAATAGTTTTCTCAGTGGCATTTTTTCAGGAAAATTACATTTCTCAGCGTCTGCCTTTGTTGCGGGGGCTATCTCGCTATGGACACTTCAGCAGCATATCCAATTTCATCAAGGTTCACTGTCAGCAGAATGCAGGGGAAAGAGCGAAGGCGAAGAACGGCCTCATTTCCAGAGCAGGAGACCTGAAATGAAGATTTCCCCTTCTCTCCGGGTTGACACGGCTGAAATGCTCTCCTCATTGACTCCGAACATAGGTCCAGCGCCCACAAACACTTGGGCTGGTGTGGAACGGTCTAAAATGCCATGTGAAACAAGAAGGTGCCTTTTTATTCAGCCCACTGTGGGCTTTAGTGAGAACAATCAACCGCTCTCCACAGCAACAAGGCGCGAGGAGCCATCCTTTTCTCCTCCCGGCCGCGGGAGGAGAGGAAATCAGATAATTAAATGTGAGAAACGGTGTAGAAAGAGAGAAAAGGGGATGGTCCTTTCTGCACGGCTAACTTCCTGAGGCTACCTGCTCAGGCGTGGAGCTAGCAAGCGCGCTTTCGATGGCGGTGTATAGCGAGGGCCCTGCGGCGTGGAAACGGTAACGGAGCAGACCGTGACAAAGAGGACGGCACGGCCTCTCAATGCTCCACCTGGCAAACACAGACGGTTGTCAGGGACTGGCAAGCCAGGCATAACCTCTTCAAGTGGCACCACGTCTATCAGTGGCTGTCCTGAATGGGCCCTCTTGCTGTTTGCGCGGCCTGAGCTCCAATGATATGCCTCACTCCCCTCTGAAACCCCATAGACTGGTTTTGCTGTTTGAGAGGTGTTGAGCCGGGGCTATTGTTAGAGACAGATAATAGAAGAGAGGGGAAAGTGTTAAAAATGATTGTGTCTCTGTCGGGGCTCTGTGAGGAGGTCTGTGGAGTGAATCACATCATAATAAGGTAGTGAAGCGGAGCAGGTCCTTTTTTTTATTCTCCTTCAACAAGACATGACATGGCGGCCATGTTTGGTCTTCTGGTCAAATATGTTGCCACTGTTGGATTAAGCGGGCTATTGTTGAGTGACAAAGTGGTCACTTAAGAAGGTAAAGCCTAGAAATAAGTAAAGGAAGTAACAAACACACAGAAATAAACAAAATTATGATAATCATAGACAGTAAGTTATTACAAGAGCTAATTTACATAATGTAAGTGCCAAAATTGAGCTAGTATTTGTTTTAAATTTAAAACCAATTAATTTAAACCCTATCTGTCAGTAAAGCTGGTGTGGAGATATGCGCTTTTTCAGTTGTCATAGTTCCACCACACCATTCATAAGCAACTCTTGGTCATTTGCCATATGCACAAAAAAACCTGAATTTGGTGGGGAGGAAAAAAATGAATTTAAAATGGTATGCTAAATGGAATCTTCCAGAAGACTGCTTTTTTATTTTGGTCTTTTTGTGCTGGGTGGTGAGCCATATCTAGGGCCTTTGACGGGTAAAGCCACTGTAACAGCTCCCCCCCAAATGAATATTTAAAATATTTAGAGCAGGAAAGTGGTTGAAAGGATTTTAGTGAACCATATCAAACATTAGGCATATCATATCAGCATATTCTGCCTAGTCTTCAAGCCAATAGAATGGCATTCTCTCCTTTTGAACTGAATTCATTATTGGCAAGCAGACGATGGAGAGAGAGATTTTTCATTCTTGTTAGTGATTATTATTTTAAAATAATGTGTTTTTGTTTCAGTGACTAATTCACATGGTATCTCAATGTGTGTGTGTGTGTGTGTGTGTGTGTATGTATTTAAGAGCATGTAATGTATGTGTTTGTCAATGGTATGTGTGTGGCCATGTGTATGTGTGTGTGTGTCTAAGACTGCCCAAGCTTTGTGTGTGTGTGTCTAAGACTGCCCAAGCTTTGTCTGACTACCCTGTGCGCACGCGCACGCGCACGTGTATGTGTGTGTGTGCGCGCGCGCGCGCGCGAGACTGGTGTGTGTTTACGCCCTGGTCTCACATGAATACAAATACCTCTGTTAAGGGCCAGCGATAGCACAGCTTTCTTCACTCTATTGACTGGAAATCTAGTTGTCTCATCTCTCTAAGCAGATGTCTTTCCCCAAGCATCTGTTTGTATTAGTACTGTAATTGCTGGTGATAATAAGCCCATTGATTCAGTATCTAAGGAAATAGTCAATCAGGGCAGCCCATTCGTCTTACTTTTCCTGACAGTTTTCCCCTCTAGCTAAACAGACAGTGCCAGGGCCTGGGCTTTGTTGACTGGATTGGAAAAGCAGAGTGTGGTGGGTTGGGAATGGCCGGCTTGTCGACTCTGAGTGACTGATGGGGCCGGTGCAAACACACCGCTGACCCAGTGGCCCTTACAGGAGGCCTCGGGTGATAGATGTGTTGATTTGTTTATAGAAGCCTAAGCCCATTCTCCCTGTGTGTCTCTCTCTTTCTTTAGCTTTTCATTTCTCTATCAGGACCATTATCCTTTTTTTGGTGCTAAATCTTTGTTATTTGTTGTTGTCTCTTTCTCTCTCTCTCCCTCACTCTCTCTCTATCTCTCTCTCTCCCATCCTGTCTGTGCCTGCAACCAGGCTTGTCTCCATGTTACATGAGCTATGCGGTGAACCCTCAAGAGCCGATAAAGCCTTTAAGAGTTTGTGGGATGGTTAATGGTGAGGTCATTAGTCAGGACCAGGACCTCTCAAGCACTTCACACTCACCCACCGAGCTGGATACCACAGCTGCTGTGTGGATTCACAGGCTATGGAAATGCTCCCTAGCCTCTAAAAATATAGGCATAATATACTAGTAAATGTATACCAGTAATGTTTACAATGGTAAAGGAGCAAATTGCATAGCTTAAAGAATATCGCCTGGTTCCAGGCAAGGGGAATATTTCCCTGTGGGTTAAGTATCTAGCATTTAAATCTTGCATATACTACAGATAGAAACATCTTGGGAACAAATACATTTTACCATACCATGCGTCTTTGCCTGTGTGTTTTAATGCCTGAAATGCAGCTTTAGGCAAAGCCCACATTATTGTTATTGTCCTCGTGGGCCCATTAGTGTCTCCCCATAAACCAGAAGAAATCCAAACGCTGAGTGAATTCTAAATACCCTCAGAGAGTGGAATGGCGGTGAAAGTGAACCGTGTCCTGCCTAGTTAATGATTGTCCCACTGAATGTCCAATGTGTTCGGCTCTACGACTTCAGAAGCTGTAATATTGTCAGAAATAAATCACTGAGTGTCGGGCTAAACAAAATGTGTTCATTGGCGAGGGTTAAAGGTCAGAGCCCCCATTACTCTGTACTGCCAAAGGGTCATTATTGCCATGTCAATGACTTCACAAATGAGACTTTGTGATGAATCTTTTCCCACCACTTCAAACAAGCTTGCTACAAATGAAGTCAACACATGGATACATGCTATGTAGCCCTGGTTGCTCTATCTCACGAGGAATTACTTCTCAAAGGATATGGTTTGGCAGCTACCTCTAACCTAGTTCCTCTAATCGCTGAAAACTTCTGGAGAACTTCAATGCAAATGCCTGTTTAAGACCAAATAAATAACATTAAGATAAAAAGATAAAAGTTTAAGTAGAGCTCCTTAGGGACAGATTACTGTGTCTAGTAAAAAAAAAATAACACCAATAGAGACCCCCTAACACACACGCACACACATACATACACACACATTACCACACACATAAGCACAATCAGACACAATCGCAGGAGAGGAAAGAGGAGAGAGAAATTCTTTACGGTCTGTCACTGTGTCAGAAGGAAGTTCACGGTGAGCGTGTCTTATTATGCGAGGCATTCGAAAACCGCCATAAATTAGCGAAACATATGGCGACTTAATGATATCAATAAAGTGGCCATGAGGGGTTGCATAGGAGCAACAAATCTGTTCGATGTGGAACGGTGTTGCTCACTATGCCCCACTGTTTCTCTCTGACTGATAGAACAAGCCAACGCTACGTCCATTAAGATCAATACGCGAGCCATTATGATAGTAAAAAGCACATTTACCAGGGTTGTCAGCCTCATTATTGCAAGCAGATGGCAGCCCTCGCACTTACAATTCTAGACAAGGGAGGCAGTGACAAGACTTCAAATTAGAATCTATAATGCTAATCTATGGCCTGCTGTGGCGACAGAGATAAAAATGTATTATGCAACCCGTGACACTGAGTATCGGTGAGGCCCCCGCGAACACAGGTACAGTTCATTATAGCTTTGGAATGGAACAGTGACTTAAAGGCTAGCAGAGTGAATTGTATCAGCACATATTATTCAAATGCTGTGTATTATACTATTAGTCTTTGGTGAAGATGTAATGGCTGTAAATATCAGATAAGAGGGCAGATGCGCATTGAACCTGCTAATATGATTGAATGTTTATTTTAGGTTCCACTGTAAATCTACTGTACAGGTCTATCTGTGATTCCAGTCAAAACAAAACAAATGTACTGTATATGTCTACCGTAGCAAGAGACTGCTTTGTGACACAAGATTTTGTGTTATCGACAGGGTCATGTGAATTGAGAGTATTACTGTTTGCACTCACTGTACTTCTTCTATGCTCTTCATTAACGATTTCCAAATAATTTCCCCTGGGATAATAGAATCAGCAGCTTTGCAACCTACAGATAAAGGACAGGAATCCTGATATGGCCACTGCTGGAAATCAATGTTGTCCTAAAGAAAGGTTTGTCAAACAAAAATGTTCCTGAAAAGTAAACTTGCCAAGGATTTGAATGATTGTTCATTTAAAATGATATAACAATAGGTATGGAATTAGTTTTTCAATATCAACGAACTTTGTACCTTTTAATTTAAACAACAAAAAAGGTCACAGCTCACCTCGCCTGCCATGAATAAAAGGCGGGAAAACATAACAGGGAGGAGTAAGCTGGTTGAAGCAAAGGGTTTGGTTATTGGACAAGTGATCCATAAAGACATTAACACTTCATTCTCACCAGCCATTACCAGAGATTTAGAGAAGTCTCACTACAGCAATAACACTGTGACAAATTTAGCAACGGGAGATCAATGTTTAGGAGCACCACAGGAGCCTGGGAAAGAATTAGTTGAGCCACACTAGTAGCAGCCACACTGGTAGTTTTTGACGTACTACAATAAAGTACAAAGAATATTTAACAAATTTCAAGATTATACACATTTTTATGTAATTAATTAATTTAAATATAAATTATCTATATCTCCACCATATAGAATTGTATCTATATATCCATTCATTAAATTACTGAATGATCTAAAACAAAACTAAAATGAGTAACTAATGTACAGGCCTATTCACCACTTACATTAATCTCAGTCAACTTATTTTAGTAAGATACAAAATAAATAGAAAATCATCAAAAAGCACTAACCCGCTGAAACCCCTCATTGCTTTCACCGTCTGACACCATACTTGTCATCTGTGGCAGTTGGCAAGTGAACTGTCGAGAAATTCCCGCCCTTGCGTTGGCCTCTCTGTTTCCTCCTATTCCTCCTACTCTCTCCCCTCCAGACACTTCAAATAAATGGCTAAAAAGAGATCTACTTAAAGATGTCAGGGAGTGTCGGAGCCAACAGCCGGGGCCATTCCGCACGACCTACTCCCTGACCCCTTCTTTTCAGGGGTCACTTGTAGGCTGCCTCTGGTGGGTGTGCGAGGTAGTCATGCACTGAATGGAAATGTATAAACATATGAATGAATCTCCTGCCCTCTCACTCACTGTACAGTAGCAAAGCCAGAGAGCTGCAGTGTTGTTGCCAGATTACAGGATAGTGTGGAAGTGTAGTTGAAATTGTCCCACCGGAGTTTGTAGAAGCATCTGCATATGTAGCTCTACAAAATTATCTTTAATTGGATTCATTAAATAGTGAGCAATGTATATTTTGTTAGCAATGACGGCAATAGAATGGAACAGCCCTGCAAGACTAATGGTTTGATATGACCCCATGTGATCTGACATGATGGTTCATCTGTATGTTTTATGTTTTGTATTTTTTGTATTTTTGTATGTTTTCTGTACCATTATAATACTAATTTTCCTCATCATTAAGTAAGACACTTTAGATCCATAACTTGCCTGATATATTAGCCCATAATTACTGACCTTCTCTCATTGCAGATCCCCCAACCCCCCAGTTTCTTTTCCAGTTCATATAGAGCAAATGATAAATTATTCCATTGCTTTGTGTTAATCACTATGGTAGAGTCATAAGGGCTTGGCCCCAAAGCACAGTTTCAACTTTTATGACTCACCTCTCATCAATATTAATATGTGCCTTTAGTAAAATGGGGGGGTGTGGGGGAGCTATTTAGAGTTTGAGAGAGAGATAGATAGACAAAAATAATAATGTAGGGTGATATTTTAAGTTAGGTTGAT